>JASKGO010004115.1:0-67741 GCA_030556065.1 Holobus sp. GC000080
CTCGCTTCAAATTGGCAATAGTGGTATGGTGTCATTTTTACACATAGTCTAGGGCGGCTGGGAACAATTTAAACCCATTCATGGCCTTCTGGGATGAAATTTAAAAATTGAATTTTAGAGCACTTCAAAAATTAAAAATTAACGAAATGCATATTTTTGAACTCAAAATTGTCCCTAGAATCCAAAAAAGTGAAAAAAAGTGGGGGTTGCCATTTAAAAATCAAAAGTTGGGGTTCCGGTGAAACCGGAAGTGATGCATAATTGAAATTTATGTCAATAAATCGGAAATGTTTTCTTATGTAAGTGTACCATTTTTAATAAAAATCGGTTGATAAATAAAAAAAATGACAGGGTTGCGCCACTTTTCGTTGTCACCCGGTATGTAGTATAGAGGACGTGTATCGACGTTATCATTAGAGTTGGGGGGGTGGCGTGAGGTGTCTCGAGAATAAGGAGATAAGAGTCACCCATAAAAAAATAAATTACCTTCGAAGATTAGTATGCCAGAGGGAGAGTACGTAACGACGACGACGTTTATTTAATATTTGTTAATCATGCAATATTTAAATATAAACTACCCCGCACAGGCTGGTACACAACAGCCGAGCCCAATATGTATGTGTATGTATATAGTCGTCGCATTTTCTTTTTTTCTTTTCTCTTCCGTTGGAAAAGAAAAGAAAAACAACATCATCGATGTTCGTCGTCGATTATTAAAGAGCCGAAGAAATTTGGCGTTCCTCTTTATATGTCTAATGTATTATGTGGCCCTGATTTGCGCTCCGCGTGCACATTTTTTGCAACACAGGTCACACACAAACACCCATCCATCCACCAACCCCCAATCCATCCATATTGCAGAATGTTATTTTTAAATTATGTTTCTTTTCGATCTTTCAGAATACAATTCATCGCAATGCGACTATGGACCAATACTGGCCTCTATTGCAAAGGTCAGTACCGACTCTCTATTATGATGGGCAAACAGGGTCAGATAATCTTTAGATGACAATAAGATGCTTTTTGGTGAACGCTATATACATGCACACTTTCCTCCCTCTCTTGCTGCTTATTTATTATTTATTTAAGTTGCTGCCGCTGCTATTGCTGCTATTGCTGCTATTGCTGCTATTGCTGTTGGCTGCCGTGATCTTTTCGTTCCTCTTTAGGTTTATCATCATTACAATATCAAATCCGAAATTCTTCTCGATTAGGCGCGCGGCAACGGCGTCAGCCACTCCGAGGGGTTGCATTTTTTATGTGCAGATATTCTACACCCCTTCTTATAAGTTGGGGAAGAAAAAATGAGTCACGCGAGTTACGACTCCCTCGTTCCGCTCCCTGCACACATTTTAATCCACCCGCGGCTTTAAACTTACGCAATATCGATTGCATGCTGCTTCTTCTTCTTCTTCTTCTTCTCTTTCTTCTACGCATAACGTATAATTTTTCCACGTTTAGCTTTAGTGCATTCTTCAGCTTTACTAATATTTTCATTGCTTAAATAATATATTTTCTAAAAAATAAAATAGTCAGTTTTTTAAATTAAAAAAAAATAGTTTGGATTTTTTCGCTTGCACATTATGAAATTAAATTTTGACGACGGATACGTAAGCACACAAATATCATTTGTATGAATTTTGTTATTGAAAAATTAGTGTAATTAAGCGCGTAACGTGTTCGTTTTTTGTCGCGACCATTAAGGCAGCAATCTACTAATTTCAATTTAATTAGACTTAATTCAAATCGGATGCAGAGAGCGCTATTAAGGTTTTTGCCGTGGACGCGAGAATACTAATTACGCGTTTTTTTCCTCTCGGCGTTAAAAATTTATACGCACTGCTGGAAATGAGCGCAGCACGGCCGGGGTTTTAATTGAAACAACAGGCTGCACGCAGCGCTGCTAAGAGTTTCTTGTTTCGTCGCATTAATTAGGGGAGCGCGTTAATTGTCGTGTTAACGTTTCAACCCTCGTGTTTCGACGGCAGACGGCTCGTGCCGCACTTGTTGCTTCTCTTCGTTAAAGGGTTAAGCGGTTAATTAAGTGCGGCGGCACTCGCACAATGTCTATATCTATAGAGCAGACGTGGTGGCGGTGGTGGTGGCGGCGGCGGCGGCAACGGATTATCAGACTCGCTCATTTATATTAACGACAGACGGATTATAACGCCTTCACAAACAATTGCCCGTGTAAAACAGTAATTATTTTAACTGCCGTATCCCTATTAAGTAACTAATTACACCCAGTTAAAAAGTGAGTTCACACAAAAAGCAATTATTAAACGTCATGAGGTCATATCCGTTAAGCGAGCGTCTTCCTGTTTTTTGCTTGGCTCGTTATTAATTATGTTAATTGTAAGATTTTCCGTGCTTTCACGCGCGCGCTTTGTCAACGATTAAATTATTTTCTCTCGGCCGCGCGGAGTGCGACGATTAAATGTACGGACGGACACTTTGTGTGCTTCGTGGGTCCTTCGTTTCTTCATATTGCGGGTGCGTTGGTGCACACGAGTCGCGAGAGTTTATTGCTAAATTTATTGCGAGCTTCGGTCAAAATACATAAATAAACTATTGATTTTTATTGGCGATTAAATTTTAAAACGCGCGCGCCGTTACTTTGCCACGTATTTTATCATAAAACGCCGATTTCCAATTGCGTGCTTGCAATCAATCCTCCGATCGACGGACGGTACTGCAACGGACTGCCCAAGTGTGCCGCACACTCAATGCCGTTAATTACACTTCGATCCAATTAAAGCGCGCGGCACAATGAGAGTGACGTCAGAATGCGTTTTGTATGAAATGTGCGACCCAATTCCAGTCGCGTACGCAACCATTTCGCAACCGTCGCTCGATTTCACTCATTAATCGCGTTTACATAAACTTTTATAAATTTGCGTCTAGTATAAATTATATTATTCGAAGGCAGCGGCAGCAGCAGCGCGTTTAATTAATGACACACAATGGTGAATTGTTGGCGGAATTTTAATGGTCGCCGAAGAATATGTTGGCTGCAAGGAATCGATGGGCATTATATTGAATAAGAGGGCGCGCACGTCCCGAAGATATTTTATAATTCAGCAGGAACGCAAGAAAGCACGCGTCGGAAGCAAAATCCATATCTCACTTGGGGCTCGCTCCCCTCTATTATAACTCGCGAAGCGAAAAAGTAAATTTTAAGAAACCCTCACCCTCCGCCCTAGCTTGCTGCTGCTGCTGCTGCTCCTGCTCCTGCGATCGCCTGCTCGTTTTATAGTCGACCAGGTTCACGTTACGTCCTATCTCCGTAATAAGGACGCTGCGATTTCCTTGGATGACTGCAATTAAATAGGCAATTTATTTTTTATCCCCTCGTCGTTTTTGTGTTGCCAGCGGAACGGGGATTTTTTAATCAAACCACAACATAATTTAAAAAAAGTATATAAAAAGCAAGCTGTACACAATTTAGCAAACCTTTTTTAAATACCTACTTGCGATATTCGTGACCGTTGAAGAGGAATGGTACCTTAATTTGTAATTACGCTGAAAATTATTGTTAAATGCTTTTTTAAAAGTCAATTTTCGAAAAATTACTTTTTTTTTGTGGTTAACTTTCGCATTTTCATTTTACTCGTTTTGCGTTTTCCCTATCTGGTTGTATTGTAATTAATAAGTTATTCAGATGTAGGTAATTAATTTGAATATGTGGGCACACAAGTTGTAATGTAAATCGATTAATTTACGAGCCGGTACGTCGCGTCGCGCCTCTCCTCGTCGTGATTGAGTGGGATGAGTTTTACTACAATTTAATCAGTATCAATCTGAAAGAGAACTTCGATACAAATTTAAACAACGGTATGCTACATGGGGCTGGGCTGCAGTCCAAGCGACCCGCAGCGCTTCAACGGTCGCGAACTCTCTGCAAGTGCTGGCCATTCCTTTGGTCCACTCCATTGAATGTTCGATTTAATGTACCGACCAGTCTCTTATCTGCTCGATTCGATTCTAATGGTGTCCTTTTATTTATTTAAGGAACGTGTTATGCATTTTTAGTGCTTTTCGGGTCCGCTTTTTATGTTCGGCGATAATTTAAGAGCACGCGTAGGAATTTCCCTCCGACCGCAATTAGTAATTCAATATTACCGTCTCGGCGTATAAATATTTATGCAAATCCGTTGCACCAATAAATATACTATATGTATACGAATGGTATTTGTGTGCGCGCACACTCTTATATTATTAACCCATACCCTTATGCCGATATGCAAATGTAGAGCAAAATACTTGCAAATTGCAATTATGCAAATCTGCGCGTGCATTTAAAGTGTGAGCATCTAGTAGAGAATATGCGTGGTTTTTGTTGCAGGGAGAACCGGAGGATTGCTTCTAGATACGGGCGCCGGCCCATCATTTCTACCGTTACCATCGACGGTACTGGAACAGGTGGCCGCCGGTAACACGGAACCGGGCGTGACGACCATTCGCATTCCGGACCGGAGCGCTCGCCCGACGGAGTTGCCGGCCCGCGACGTCGACATCGAGGTGTGTTTCGTGTGTAAAAAGTGCCGCGTCGCGTTCGCCGGCGAGTCCGCGCTCCTCACCCATCAGCGCCAGTGCTTCAGCGGCGATCAAGAATCGCGCGGTGCCTTTCGTATCGTGCAAAACGGCTACGAATGCAAAGTGTGCAACACCGAACGGTTCAAGTGCGTGCCGGATCTACGCAAACACTGCGAATCGGACGCGCACTCCAAAATGATCGGCAACAAGATCAACAATAATGCCGCCGCGACCGCCGTCGTCGCCGTTGCATCCGGTGCCACCACAATGGGTTCGTCGCTTCCGCCGCCGTCCGAGTCTCCGCTCATCCACGAGATGGAAGACGTCGTCAACCAGATAACGTTGCTGGCAGCGCGAGCCGCCCAGGAATCCGATCCGCCGCCTCGTCTAGACTCCAACTCCAACAACGCGTTCGCCTCTCCGGCCGAACCGAAACGTCGCTTCTTGCCGCCCCCGGCCACCGAGCAAGTGTCTCTGACCAGCGCTGGTCACTAATCCACATCACATCACTGTAACTCGCCGCGCCAGATTCGGTCGACGATAAAAATCAACAAAAGTAAAACCTCGCCGTTATTGTTATAGGATATATTCATTGTTACGATCGTGTTAATTTATTATTCGCAAGTAAACGAAAAGTTCCTAAAAATGCTAAGACCCGATCTGGCCCGCGAGTACAGTGGCCGCTGCTCTAATGACTCTAAATCCCAACTATGACTACTTATATCCCCGAAGATGATTATACGTAATTGATAAAAAGGCCTACTTACGAAAAGCAAAAGGCGAGACCTACCAAAACAGGCAAACAAATAAGCAAAACAAAAAACAAAACAGAAAACGAAAAGCTGGTAAGTCGCTTCTACAATATACATATATACAATTCTTGGTTTATTGTCTTTAAACATTTTTGAAAACAAAAGCAAACACAAAAATCACTACATATTATATTATTATACGATATTAATTGCTGATATATTGAGAACAACGGTATTAATGGAAAAACAGTAATGAAGAATAAGAACACTCGACACAATGCGAAATTCAAAATCTACTAATACTTATTATAAGCAATGAATAGTGAATATTATATTTACAGCTGATCTATTTTTAAACATTATATAAATATATATTATATACATACATTACAATAAATATTATTGTAGTTGTGTCAGTGTAGTTATTGTGTATAGACGAGTAGGTCCGATGATTCCTATCGCAACGTATAGTTACTATGACACATAGATAAGCTAAATTGCTGCTGGAGAAGCGAAAACCACCTGAAGAGGCTGTTGTCCGAGTGCAACGGCCGAAGACACACATTCACAAACAAACAAAACAAAGCAAACAAACAAAAAGAAAACACACACTTTGATTGATTAACGAAACGACGTAGAGGGTGTACATACATACATACATATTAAAGTAATATACATATAATAGAGAATGATAAAATGAGAAGAAACACATGAAATAGGGTAGGGTAGCGCCAGAGTTCCTCATTTCTATGTAAAACTACTACTACTACTACTACTACATACTACAAAACTGCGACTACAATGTTCCTAAATCGAGATGTGTAGATACTGCATGCAGTCTCCAAAAAAGGGTCCACGAATTGTCGCTCGCGCGCGGCTCGCAGCCGCACAAAGAAAAAAGAAGTCGCGGACCCAGTAAAACAAGTTCCTATAACGCCCGCGTCCCAGTTCCTCAAGCTGAAAAAAAAAACAAAAACGAAAACAAACTGCAAACTAACACAACTAAATAAAATTAAAAAAAACAAAAACAAACGAATGCAAAATATATATATATACACACACACTATACGAAATTTAATGAATCGCAAAAAACAAGAAACAAAATGCAACAAAAAAGAGAAAACGCGCGATCGGTTCGCACTCGACGCGGGCGCTTTTTTATTCATTATATTTAATTATTACAAGAAACTTTTATTACTTATTATTACATTACATTATTAAAGTTGATATAAGGCAAATGCTAATTAATTATATATATATAATATAAATATTATTATATATATATATATACATAGGGTACGACATATGAAATTGATGATGTATAATGTATATCACTTAAGCTGGTTAATTAACGAAAAAAAAAAATAATGAAAATTCAAAGAACACACGGCTCGCTTCAAACCCGTCATCTTTCGCTATTAATTAATTAATTATTGAATGAAAACTCAACTAATAGAGAAAAAGTGAAACAAAAGAATTAAAAAATTGATAACAAATGAGAGAGACAATGAGAGAAATGTTATATCGAGCAGAAATATAATGTTTCCGAGTAGAGTGTAGTATATATATAAAGTATAATTATATATAAATATATATATAAATTATATATATATATAAAGCCAGCAAATCTACAAAAGTAAAACATGAAAAAATTGGTTCCTACTAATTACTAATAATAATAATGAATAATACTAATCGATACGGTGTTTAATAATAATAATATAGTTATGTTTTAAACGTTGGTTTTGACCGGCATTGTACGTATATAATAATAATAATACTAATAATAATAATATAGTAGTAGAAAAGTATATTTAAAAATTTTAAATATATTCTAGGTTTACGTATCCAAAATAACTCAAATTGGGGAATACTTCGGTATGACCTGCCTCGCATTTTAGTGAGTTGATTTGGAACTAAGTGTGATTGTTGAACATTAATTTATGTATTGCCCTTCGGGCCCGCAAAAGAACCGCCATCGTTCTCCGTACAGGCCATTTTCAAACAGCCGCCGCCGCCGCCGCTCTAATTAAAGAAAATCTATTAACAGATAGGAACATTTTTGAATTTTTTTGAATTCTTCGAACGTGGACACATTTTTACACATATCGGCTATCGCTGAATTTTACTTTTCGCAATCGGAAACGATTCCGCTTCGATTTCGGACCCGGAACGGCCAATACATAAATTTCGAAGAAATACTAGCAATGCTAAGTGAATGTGACACGTGGCATCGCCACTTCTCTGACGTATTACACGATTATTATTACTATTCATATTTATTAAATTATTATATTCTCTATAGGGCAGTCAGTGTGTATTGATTGAGTTAACAACAACAAAAATCAAATTTACTAAACAGGACGTTGGTATATTTCAAGGAAAAAAGCATCTTAACTCTTTAAACTACTAACTAACTAACTAAAAAAGCAAAGAAAAAAATGAACTAAAATATTCAAAAGCGTCCGTAACGTGGTTCCTAATGTATTTCATATCGCAATTTTTAAACGAAGAGTTTTTACGAATCGAATTTCGGTTTCCTCCCCGATGAGAAAAAAAAAAAAAAAAACTAAATAACTGAATCAGTATACATCTAATCTAATAATTATTACTACTACTACAAAGTTTGCGATCGCAATTTGTTATTTGTTGGTTCTACGCTGAAAATGTTTGAAACTCTCTTCGGTTCTTTTTTTCTGTACAAGCTCAAGAAATGTCTCTCATGCATTTGCCGCTAACTTTTCGGAATTTACAAAGATGCATCCCTATTTAATTAACATTAAACTACTAACATTTGTATGCTTTTCGCAATTACATCATGTGTTTTATTTTTATTTTTTTGATTTTATTTGCATTTTACATTTTTTATTATCTTTTCTTTGGATTTGTTTTACTGGAGTTTTAACATTATTATTTGGTTATCCGAAAAGGACCCACTTTTTTGTTGTTTCTTTATTTAAAAAAAATAATAAAAAACTGCGTGCAGTTATCTTTTTATTTATTTTTTAATATCATTTCACATTCGATTTTGATTTACGAAACCTACAAAGAGGAACATCAGTTTTGTTTATGATTTTTATTATTACTTTCGTCACACGAATTTATTATTATGTATTATAATTGATATATATATATATATATATATATACATCGGATCACATACAAATACACAACAAAAACACGTAAGCAATTCGGTTGCATCTTTGTAAATAAGGCAACTTAAGTAATTTGAAAATTTAAGTGTATGTATTTTATATGTATAGAAACAATTCGACCGAATTTGTTATTAACCACCACCGACAGTAACAATTTTACGTTGTTTTTTTTTTCTGTAAATTTTTTATTTGTGTCAGATTTTTAGTTACGTTTAGCGCATTTACTTTTTATAAATAAATAAAATAAATATATTATTTGCTACGACGATAATATGAGCGCATTGCCTGTATGATTATTAACACATTATTATTATTATTATTATCGAAAAAAAAAAAGTGTACATTTACGCTATGCGTAAGTTACTTTTAATGAAACAGTGATCCTAGCATTAGTTATTATTAATAACGAATCTGAATAGTTTATTATTATTATTGTACATTATTTATTTCGTTTTCCTTTTTGTGATGTAAATATGAATTAGTTATTTATAAATAAGTCGAAGAAAGGTGACTGCTTGTGTTTGAGAGAGATGTTTTTGAGAACGAGGCTCCATCATTGAATAAAAAACAATTTGTGAAACAACAGAAATATCAATCAACAACTAGTAAAAACAACAATTAAAAAAAAAAAAGAAGAAATGTACGAAAGAGAAAAAAGAAAAACGTTTAACAGCAAAAATTTCAGATTTGTTCGGATTATTATTATTGTATTATTATTAGTTTTATTGTTGAGACTTCCGTTTCTATTGACTGTCATTTAGCATTGGTACCTCTATAATACATGCATAAAATATACAATTGACTACTACTAATTCATAAAACGGCTACGCATCATTTACACTCGTTTTTCAGTTCAGATCGATTGACAAATGAAAGTAAAACTGGGTAAAAACCATGAAATGAAATAAACAACAAAACAACAACAACAACAGAATAACAACAACCCTAAAAACACACATAATTAATATTACGAAGAATCAATAATGAATATTAATAATAATATTTAATAGGTAAATGTTTGTATCCTACGGCTTACGCCGCCTCTCATTTTGTGAGTGTATATGAAAGTCAAATAAACTACATAGTTTATCATAATTGATTTTTTTCTAAATTGTTTTTCTTCCACCCACGTTTTCTTCTGCCACTGGTTGATACAGCAGCCAAATAGTTAATCCTGCCGGTTTCGAATTAGGAGCCGATTTTCGGACCGTCGCACAATAGAGGATAAGACACGACCGGCAAACATTGCAGGAGTGCTCCGCGCTCTGTAACGACCACGTGTGGCAAGTGTGCGGAAAGTTATCGATAAATGGCTGATTAGAATATCCGTGTAGGTAATTGAATGAAGGCTGTTCGCAATTGCATTCCTTTAGTTGGTGCGTGGACAGCGTTCGATCTACATCAATGTTTGCGTGCTGCGTGCGCTAATGCTCTTCTAATCACTCGACTGGATGCAAATGGACCCGTTGGTAAGTACCTTGTTAATTGCGCTTGATTATAATTAACAATGTGTAATGAACACGGTTCGCTTGCATGCATATTATTTACTTTAGTGTATCTACCATCGACTTATGTGAACTGCTCGTTGTGGCCATGTTTCGAGCGCTCGTATAGGTATATAAATGATTTGAGTGCTAATAAACGAAATTTCCTTCGGCTTGGAGATATTTACGAGCATCCGGTAAATACTTGCTTGCAGGGATATCTATAAACTTATTGAAACGTTTACATTTCGACTTGTTGCATATCGACATAAACGTACTATTTTATCATAAACCGCCAACTTTATACGTGTGTATATCTATGAAATTATAATATTATTGGCTTCAGATTCGATATTTACGGCCAAGATGAGTGTAGTATGTGCTGCACGGTAAAGGAAGTGCTTCAGCGGAAAATTTTCCTGTGTCGCTTTTCTAATTGGTTTTCCACTTATTTGCATTTTTTTCGGTTTTGTTGTTTACATATGGGTTTTAGTAATGTTAACGGTGTTGATTCTGATAGGAATTTGGTTTTCATTTGCATTTATTAGATATAAACTTTTATGAATTTTAAAATGTTTGTTTTCCAACTTTTACTGATTGTATCCTTGTATTTGAATTAAAATATTTTATTTGTAATTTAATTACTTGCTTTCCTGTTTATTTTGCTTAATTTTTCTTCTGTAAATTTATTAATTTCATCAGAATTGAGGAATTTATTATTAAGCATTAAAATATTGAAAAAATCCTTTTTATAATAGGGAATTCTGGAAAAATTATCAAATTATACTTTAAAATCAATTAATCATTTCAATTTCGAAAGGAAATATTTGCTTCTTATTTTCTAATTCCGATTTAGCGTTGATGAATCTATAAGAAAAGTTCAATTTGATAAGTCTACGATGAATACTTTTTAAGTTTCTGATTTGTTTTGGAGAAAATGTTTTTGAGATGTTTTTCCGCACAGTCTGTACAATTTTTACCATAAATTATGAATCGAATGGATGAATCTACATCTTTGCAATAATAACTGAAATAAAATTGAGAATGGTTCATTAAAATTATAGAAGAGATTATCAGCTTTCGGCTAAACCGTAACATGATCAAAATATTTTAGAAAATTGTATTTTTTTTTCTCCGAATGGCGATGCCCTTCTGTTCCAACGGCCCCGGAGATTTCTTATCATTGGGTTATTTAATAATAACATTAGAGTAACTATTACCTTTTTGCTAGTACTCGTATTATGTAATGTAATATAATATCATAATTTAATTTTCATATTTTATGAATGTTGTAAGTTTTAAGTTGGTTTTAGGGACATCAGAAAATAAGGAAGTGGGAAATTACTTCAAAGTTGAAATAGATAATTAGAAAAAAAATTAAATTTAATTATTAAAAAAGTCCTAAATTAGACAATGAAAGAAATGTTTCAAAACGTCGGTTTATTAGCCAATTTACTAGTCTTTAATGATCTTTAAACGCCATAAATTATATGCGAATAATATTGCATAATCGCAAACAGAACAACGTACTTACCTACTATAACAAGAGATTTTCATAAAAGTAACATTGAGGACCTTCTTGATTAAATCCAATAAAGCAGTCCATTCAATTGCAAATTTCTCCTCATTTATGCGCATGCATTGCGAAACCGTTCAATTAGCATAATTAATGGTACGAGGCAACCGTGATTTAGGAATCTGAGTAAATAATTCATTATCGATCTGTGTACTTAGAATACACTTGGAAATAAGTGAGCGTACTTAAAAATGTATATCGGTAGCCTCTTTCAATAATATGATCAATATCGGCATCCATAATATGTCGAAACACAAAGTATTCAAACGAGTAAAAAGGACAAAAGGCATCCGCGGGTCGGACGATGATGATAATAAGCAAGTCGAAATTACACTTATCGACCGATTAATTGGTTTATTTGGGCAAATGAAATAGCCGATGCACTGAAGGAAAGCGGCCGTATAGAAGGTAATTATATTCGTCGAACCGTCGACATCAAATGGACTCTTTAAGTATTTAAAGAGCCCTCTTAACGGTAATTGCTTTAATTATTTAGTGGATTCCGGGAAATTCACCAACGGACAAATTAATTTGAATTGTTAATGCGCGAGCGAACGTTGTTGTCGAACAAATCGGAACGAAATTACATCTTTCACGCAAATATAGTACACTATTCCATCGACGAGTTTACCATGGATAATATAATTTGTGGCCTTTTTAATAGACGTCGTCCACCTCTTTGCATTGTATCATAAAATAGTTGGGCTGTTATTACTCGTTTTACATATTTTTTACATAACGTATTTGTTGATAATTGTTACTTATCTTTGCTGCTTGTGTACTTATTCGCAAGGAACTCGCTCGCTTTAGTTTCTTCTGCGTATTTATAAGTACCACTATATTTAACTGTTTATTTCGGATTTTTTTTTTGAAGCGAGCAAAATGAGTAATGAATTGCTTATTATTTCGATAAATACACTAGGCGTGTACTTAGGAATAACTATAGTTAAAGAACAAAATAAATGCAGCGATGCATTGTAATTACCTTTCTTTCTTTTCCAATTTAATGGCTATTTTTACCCGCGGATCCGTTGGATGTCCTGTCGCTGGTAGTGAAACCCCCGGGATCAAAAGTCGGAAAATTGCAGTTGCATTTAAGATAAACGGAGGGGCGGCTTTATAAATTTAATGGAGTTCTGCATATTTTTTGTTTTGCTTGCTTCTAAGCAGCTGGCTTTACTTTTTATGTAAATTTTTTGTGAAAAATTAATGATGACTTATTGCAATATCTAATTCTTTTTGAATCATAAAGGAAAGCTCCAATTTTAATACCATTAATATTATATTTAATAATTTGAAAATGTTTGTTTATTCTAAGACGATAGATTTGGCTGGGGGTATTTTTTTTTAACGACGCTCATTTGAAAACTGATAATTTATTTTAAATAAAAAAGTAAGGAGAAAAATTTAAAGCCCATTTTAGCTTTATAATTTAATAATTGAGAGCAAATTCACCTTTGATTGTGTATTGCAATTTGCAATGTAACCAAGTGACAAAAAATATAGTTTTCATTGATTAGACGAAGGAAATATTTTTAATTGCAATTTGTTATAAGCAAAAAAAAAAAAACTGACAAAATCAAATCGAAAAATCTCTCAAAAATTTAAATCCATTTACTACAAGCTAAAACTGTACGCCTAAACAGATATAAAAAAAAATCTGAGGTGTAACTATAGGAAAATCGAAAAAAGCGGTTCAAAAATTGGCATCAGGAAAAATCGCGACATTTCGTTGGAGAGCTCGCAGAAGCGCGGTCTAGCATCAGGACCAAACTTGATTACCATTATTTTTTCCGGAAGTACGTGTGGCCGGATGTGTTCGCGTATGCATGCATCCCAATGAGATTGTCTGATTGAGTTTCTCATGATGGCGCTGAGTGCAATGAATAAAACATCAAGAGCTTGTAGGGAAATATTGAAAATTGAAAGGAGTCTTTGGGGAACGGCGGGGCGCGATAGACTGAATCGATGTCGTTATGCAAGGCCGCTATCATTCTGTTTCGCGCTCTCTGCAAGCTCCAGGCTCCACACCCTCGCCTTATACGAGTAGCCTTATATCGCAACAAGCCATCCCAGCCATCGCCTCCATCCAAAAATAGACGATTCCGGAAAAACGTGTCCGATGTTAATTATGATCCTTCAGAAGGTCCTGCTACCATACATAAAATATCTATATGCATGTGTATACAAATACAAACACACACACACACACACACAAGTAAGAAACAAGTAAGATTCATATCCATACGAGTATATAGTGATGATTTTGAGAGTGTGGATGTATTTTAATAGTGAGCACACCTTTATTTCCTTAAAGCGCGTCGTGGTGCATTCCACGTGTGCTCGTGACAGTCGACGAAACGTCATTAGCTAAATTGAAAGCTGCATCTTGGAGGAGACAGCGGCTCGTGGATGGCTTGCATTTGAGATGCGAGGGAGGACGGCGACGGCACGCTTGGTCCTTTGCCTTCTTTGAATAGCGTATGCGTCGCGTATGTAGATATAAGGAAAAAGCCAGTTTCCAGTCGGGCCCGAATGGGTTCGAATCGATAAAGGAATGACTGCAGAATGCGCGTTTGTGTTAGTGGCCAACTATCGGCTTATGATTGGAGGCAATTTTCTAGCGAAATTATCAATTACCGTTGTCGGTCGTTGCGAATTCACACCGTGCCGGCCATTTCAATTACCGTCCATCGGCGACGACTACGACGATTGCTCGCTAGATCTCCCAGTTCTGCCTCTGTGTGCACTCTTCTATGCATGCATTTGTGTGTGCGTGTGTGTGTGTGACTTACAGGCGATGCATTTATGGAAATGCATCCAAGGCAGAGGTCCACATATTTTAATTTGATTATAATTGCGAAGCTTGTACTATACGTTCGCAGGGATTATGATTATTATTTCGCGGATTCGTTCGTTCATTTACCATGGAAGCTACATATGGTATATGAGAGTGGTGTTGGCTTGTAGCGAGCGAGTGTGTGTTTTATGCATGCGAACCGGCGAGCGAAAACCAATAAGTGCATTTAATGAATCGGAAAATTTATTAAGAAGCGTAAAAATCGCTCTCGCGCTCGATGCAGGTACGAAACGCGGCGCTATTCCCGCGTGGAATAATTAAAGCGATATATTTCTAAGGCTGATGCTGATTTGTGTGCGTGGGTTTTTTAAGTGGAAATGAGGAGTTTGAAAACTCCTCTTTGCATAATTAATAAATTTCCATAGATTTATGCTGCTTTTATGATATACTAATAGGCATTCCACAGATTTCATTATCTAATAAATTTTCTCGAATTTTCTTTATTAATTAATTAACGTTACGTTAATGGTCACCATGTGAAATATTGCGTTTTTTCTTTTTAGAAAATTCAGATGCATTTTTATTAGTGTTTTTTCTTTCTCATTGGGCGAGACTAAGTATAGGAAATTATGTGTTATTTTGTAAATTAATTAAATTTCATTATTTAAACTATAAATCTTTTCGACGTTATATGCGTGCACAATTTTATCGCGTTTTTATTGTTGATCGTAAATTTGCATAAATCAGTAAACGTTTTAATGCGGTGGATTAACAAATTTCATGAAGCGAATACCAAAGTTTTATTTTATTTAATTTTTATTGCGAATTGATAAAGTTGTTAGGTTGCACTATTGCTTCTTAAATTGTTCTTATTAAAATAATTATTTGGTACATTAAATATTTAATATTGTAATTATTTCTTTAATAATTGAAAATTGCTTTCTTTTAAAGATTATTTAATTCAATTTAATAGTTATAATTCAATTAAATAAACAGTAAAAATAAGAAAGTTAAAAACTTATAAAATGTAATAATTTATAATTTACAAACCCTGTTTAAGAATGAAAGTCTATACATTTATGTCAAATTCTAAAAGAATTTTGAATAAAAAAAAACTTTATTTGGTTTAAAGTTAAAGATATTACAATTGGTTTATGCAATTTCCATTTTGAAAACTTGGAACTAAGTTATTTTACTTCAGATTAATCTAAAACTATTGTTTCTGTTTAACGGACATTGAAAGTTGCATTGCTCTTCTCCTTTTTTTAAAATCCGTCAGATTATACGAGGAGTCGAGTAACCACTTTCTTCCCTAGGGAGCAAAAACCGACTGATTGCGGTCGCTACCGATTCTTCGCTTTATATTTAATGGCCACTTCTTTTTTGAAATTAAAACACATAATTCATTTAGAAATAATTTGTTTATATTGTTATATATGGGTTTATGGGCAGAATATATTGCATTTTCAACACTTAATTAACAAATAAATATTTTTTGTTCGTAACTAACAGAAAATTTATAAAAATTTTCATTCAAGTTTTCCACAAAATTTTATTTTTATTATGCACAATACAAATTTCATGATAAAATAATGTAACATGATACATTTGAAATAAGTAACCGCTATAAATTTATGTACACTGAAAGGATATAATGGCAGCTTATGTGGAAGAAGTTGCATGGAAATGAAGCTCGCTCATCCTTTGTGTTTGTTTGTGTGTAACATTTTCGCGTAACGGATCTCTATTAAGTTATTAAACCATTTGCAAATTACGATGCGATGTAGATGCAAAGCGCGTATTTTTTAATAACCGTAATGGTTTTGCATAACACTAATCGATACTTAAAAGGACCGCAATAAAAATAGGCTGGGCTATTACTATATCCACATCTATAGCATATACAGAGCCTTACGGAGTATAGACTCCGGGACTTGGGAGTCGATTAATTTAATGAAACCGTATCCAAATGTCATATTCGGGTAATTTCCCCTTTGATTTATAGCAACGCAGCAATTTTCCTCTTAGAAATTTTCGATTTTTTTAATAGTCCTTTATAATTCCACATGCGGACTGCACAAACGGCAATTATCCCGTCTCGGAATCCACCTCTGTATACCTCCTTTCCCGTGCACATATACGAAATTATTGGCCGCCTGTGTGTGTGTGCGTGCGTGTGTTCGGGGCATAGAGTCCGACAACAGTTGTGGTATCAGCCGGTCATCACGCATCGGGGAATTAAAAATTAATCAGAGCGGATTTGCAATTAAGCATAAAAGCATCGTTCGTTCCTATATAACTACTTATGGCATAGTAGAGAGGTATACACAAAGTGGTTACAAAGTTTTTCGTAATGAGGGGTCTGCGTTAATGCGTTTTTTTTTTTTTACTTCTTATTACTTCAGCCCCGCGCGTCTCTAATTATTGTTTTCCAACTTTCCCCTCCGGATATAATTACGAGCCGCCCCAGCGCATAATTACTATGTCACCGGCCACTTAAAAAAGCAGCAGAAAGCAAAGCACAAAGCGCGCGGAGCGCAATATGAAGGGAGAAAAAACGCGGCGGAGGCGCGAACGCTAATTAATTTCGCGACCGCTAATGGCGCAAATAATTACGCCATTTGTATGCGCCCCGTTTTCGCTTAATTGTTTAATGTAAGTGCCCGTTTCGCGAACGAATGCTCCAATATATGCAAATTAATTAATTAACATGCTCGTTACACGTACCGATGTAGTATAGTGTATATCTGTTGTGGCAAGAGGTGTTCGAACGCTGACTCCTTTTTTTTCTCTTCGCTCATTCTGCCGAGTGGCCGACACTTTTATTGGACATTTAAATCGACGCAATAAAATATGAACGCAAGAGAAACTTTTAATTGTCGAAGCGAGCAGCATATCTTCGTAATAAAAAAAGTATCTCGTGCCTATGCCAACTGTATGTGGTATAATAATATAATAAAGTTGTCCTTAAAACGTCCGCTTTTATTTCAAAATTCATTTACATAATTTACACCAAACATCGCGTAAATATTTCCGCTATTGGTAACAATATTTTGACGTTTTTATTTGGCGTAGTACTTTTGTTTGAACATTTGTCATATTCAAAACGAATATCTTTGAATTGTTGCGGTGTAATTAATAATCTCGATTAAGAGTTTTATGGGCACTTTTTCGGAACATCACATATAATAAAGTAAACTTTTAATTAGGGTTTGTTTTAGTTCGTTTATTGCTTGTAATTTTCGCGGGATAATATTTTTATTCCGTCTTTATTTGCATGTTTTATTATTTTATTGCTTCGAATCTTTTACGTGAAATTCAATTTTGTTTTATTGGTTTATTTTATTGATTGAATATTGCATCAACTTATTCTCGTGAAGTTTTTCAAATAAACTTTATTTGATATTCAATATTTAAATTGCAAATGCCGTTCTTAACATTTTAATTTTTAAGTTCAATAAATCACCACTAGGGATTCTTTTAAAATTTCACAAATCAAACTAAATTGATTTATTTAAATTAGTATTTAATTTTCAGTCATTTCTCAGTTGTTTTTAATTGGGTGTCTACTTTAACTGATCACAAATCAATAAACTTTGCAAGTTATTGTGGACACAACACATAATTTCAATTTTATAGCATTATTTCTTGTAATTAAATAGATTTTTCCATAATTTGTCGAAAAAGTTTCCAACATAAGTAATTAACAACGAGTCTCCGGAGAAGAATATTTAATTATGTTTTTCTGCTTTAGGTAAACACAAAACACAGTTAATTTAAAATTAACAAAGTTCATAGTATTTATTGACACAGAAATTTACAAAATACATCGATAATTAATTAAGAAAACATTAATTGAGAGCCGTTTTACGAGTTTTTGTTCGTTTCTTGAAGGAATCACATAAATATTAATAAAAATTCCAAATTTACACTCGTATATTTTATGTATGCTAAATAATTCCTTCGAAATGTTATTTATTAACAATAATGTGGAATGCATAATCACGAGGCGAGACAATAAAAAGTGCGCAACACGAAAATGTTATTAGGTAATCGTCTTCTCGAATGAATGGATTACAGTGCTCGGCAATTAGACATCAATTAAGAGTGTTTGTTAATTAAAGAAATGTCGTCGTCGTGTGTCTTGTAATAATGTGTTGTATATTTGAAATTCAAAAGAGATACTTTTTACGTAGGCTCGGCTAATAGCCGTAACCAAGACAAATTTACATTAATTAGTGTGTTTCCGACGATAACAATGTTAGAAATTAATTTATGATTCGTTATTCGTGGAAACAAGGTGTGAAAAAGTTATCTGATGCTTTCTATCAACAGCATCGGGCATTATTTCATCAACAACACGAACGCACGTTTCGTAATTAATTGCCATAGGTACACCTTTGAAATTTATAACATTTTCATTGAGGAGAAGAGCGAAAGAAGTAGGAGAGAAGTCGAGCGCGGTGCTGCGCCGCGCTGCGCTGCGCCCAACGAAACGGGGAATCATTAAAAGGCTGCCTGATATTTGAGCGTCTCTTTATTTTTATCACCAGAGAGCCCGGCGACAAGAAGCGTGACATTTCGCGATTAATGTCAAAATGTACACTTTTGGAAAGCTCGTAATGGCCGATTTGCCTGGCTACGGCCCGGGCTCGTCATCAATTCGTCCCTCAATAAAACACAAAAAACGCTTAATGATTATTATATGGAAAAAGGAGCAGCAGCAGCAGCGGCAGAAAACGTGGCGACCGAAACAGAGAGTGCAATAATTGCACCTCCTAATTACTACTTACCTGGTTTTCTGTGTGTTACTTTGTATTACACCGAAAGCTCATCGAGTGGCCTTTTAGTGATTGGTGCCTGCACCAAAGACCCACCAAAAAGTACCGGTTATTACCGACTAATTTTGGCCGCAATTAAATGGCCACAATGTAATTATCTCATTTTGTGGCGTCGTCATAAGCAGTCCGTCTGACCCTTCCGTCGTCGCCTCTTCTTCGCCTCCTTTCTGCCCATTCGCCTCGCCTGCATCATTGTTTCCTCAAATATTGCGTCCTCTCGAATTATTCATCGTTTCTTCTTTCTTCTTTTCCTACAATGGTCTTTTTAGCTCATCATCGCGTGTGGTTTTCATATTGGGTTTCAAAATTTTCTCCATTATTTATACCGATATTGATTTCAGCCATAACTGAAAACGTCGAACGTAATCTTAGGAATGTGTTAACTAGTTAACAAATAGTGCTACATTATTATTATTGTTTTTTGGTGTAAATTAAGTATTTTGTTTTGAGTGCGTATTAAGATTTTTATTTCGCTGTTTAGCTCGTGTTGCTTTGCTAATTTGCATACATAAATTTTGTTAATTGATCAGCAAATTTATTGAAAGTGGGTTTTTTGCCAATTTTTTTTTCTGAAGGTGTTTTTTTTTAATGATAAGATATGATAAATAAATTTGTCTCATTAGTAATTTATAGAATTTTTTATTTTCTTTATGTTTTTTTGAGAATTTCATTTGCCACACTTTACTTTTATATCCAAGTTTATTATAATTAAGATAAATGTTACCCACTTTTAATTAAAAACGAATTTAGTTATCATTTTAAGATATTTTTTTTTTAAATTTGTTATTATATTTTATACTGAATATATGTATACAGGGTGTTTTTAAAGAGCTTAGCAAAGACAGCAATTAAGGAATTTTCTTTTCTTTTCCATCTTTACTTTCAACCAATAATTTAATTTTGAAAATATATTTAACTTTTTACATTTTGTTTCAAGTTATGCTGGAAATTGCTCTTAACTTTATTATCTCAAATGGACCACCTCAATTTTTATTTCATATTTTCATATAAATTATTATTGTTATTATTAAATGAGCCCTAGAAAAAAAATTCGCCTCTTTCGCTTCTAATGTTTTTGTTTTTGTAACAAATTTAGCGTTTTATTATGTTAAAACTGCTTACTCAAAATATCTTTTCGATAATTTTTATTGAAATACAGCTTTTCGTAAAATCTTCAAACAATAAAAATAATAAACTGGGTATATTTTTTTAAAGAAATATTTAATTTTATGTTTGTTTTTGGTTTAAAATTTGGCACAAAAACCTCTTCAAGAAATGTTAATGATTTTATACATTTATTTAACATTTACTTTCAAAATAACTAAATTTAGCTACATATAATTAAAAAGAGTTAAAATTTTTCCAGTTTTTAGAAACTAGGTCTCTTGGAATAGTAATTAAAGAAATAATTTGCATATATTTAAATTAACACATTCAATTTGTAAAAGTTTAACAAAATCTTAACGAGGATTATAAATCTTTCCTCGAACCAATGTAATTTAATAGTTTCCAAATATTTTATTTTCTTCACACTTTTATTGCCTTGTAATAATGGAAGGGGCTTACTATTTCCAATAATAATAAATAATATCAGCAATAGTTTCAATAAATATTAAATATAAAATGAAATACTACCTAAACCTAATAAATTCAATCCATTTATTAAATATAAATTAAAAAAAAAAACAGCAAATGTTTTTAATTAACGCATTGCTACAAATCCATTAATTAATTAAATTATGCAAAAGACAACTTATTAAAGAATCCCATTAACATACTTCCAGTAAATCAACGTCTCGGGTTTCCAATATTTCAGATTAAGCACTTTATTTTGATCGAATTCGATAAATATTTAATATGCGCCACAGAAACATTACGGATTAAATTAATCAAATCAATTCATTTCGTTAATAATATTTGTGTACTAATACACAGCTGTAGTATACCTGTATATTCATTTAATCCAATACAACTTTAATATAATAACGTTATAAAGGAGCGTGTGGTTCGTGTGTGCGTGAAGGAATTTCGTCGAAAATGCGCCGGAGACGATTAAAATTTGCATACGATATTAATGGGGAATAAAGAGCGAATGCAAAAGTGGCGAAAAAGTTCGCTGCTAATTAAAAACATATGCTAATCGTGCGAATAACGAACACACTGTGTACGGTATAAATTAGGCGAACGCTGATTGCTTTTTCAGTGCTATACATGTATAACATGATGGTTATTGAATTAATATAGCTGAAAGCATATTATCGATATCTGACAGTTAATGAGTGCGTATTGTTCCTGTGTATGCACGAATTACGTAATGCAAACAAATCAAGCGTTTTAATATCTTGATGGTCTCATTATGTACGAGGAACCTCCACATTGCATTAGCTTTTTTTTAATTCACTTATACATGTACAGCTTGCCATCATCCTTTGTTGTCGTTGACTTTAGTTTTGTGCTTTTCATAAAGTTATACCGGATGTCAAATGATATTGGTTTACTCCTTTTTTTATGTAATTTTTCTAGTTAAGAAATTGCTACAGGTAATTTGGATCCTTCATTATTTCTAAGCTTTTAATTTTGAGTTAAGCCAAAAAAAGTCATTTTAAAATTCTTTTCATTTCATATCATATAAAAAGAAAGAAAAAAAGTTGAAGTGGAGATTTTTCACTTCTTTCGAATTCAATCGTTCATCGTTTACTTCTTATAGTTAGCATATCAATGAAATCTTAAATAAATCTTTTATTTGCTGGTTAGTAGGGCCAGTCACTTATTGGGACAATTTTTGGGGTACCAAAAAAACAAACAAAATTAAATTTTGAAAGCTTTTGCTAGGCAATTTAAATAAAACAAGTTAGCTATATGAAACCCTGGCCTATGAAGTTAAAAATTGCTGCAAAGGAAGTTCAAAAAAAAAAAACTTCAAAATTTATCTAGGATTCAAAAAACTTGTTCCATATTCCATGTTTAAAATTAAATTCCCGTAATATTTTAAGATTAATAACCGAAAGAAGAGAAAATAAAATATTATTTATAAAATAGGTCCATTTATATCTTTACATATTAAATTTGCCAAGTTAAAAATTTTAAATCCATAAGTAGATGAAAATAAGGCTACCATAAGATTGTGACATCCGGTACAAGTAGAAAAGAAGGAAAATTGAATGTTTTACAAATCAAATAAATTAAAATCAATTATATTTATGAAGAAGATGAACTGATAGTAAATTTAATGAACAGTAAACGTGAATGATCATAAATTACATGCACTATTGAAGATTTCTAATTATGTCATTTCAAATAAACTAACTGTTATTAGACGGGCAATAAAATATTTGCATTATTTAAATTTTTAATTATATACTTGCGTAATAGCCACTTAAAGAAAATTATTTTTTTGTAACTTATTCAAAGGCTCTAAAGATAGGTAAATTGTAGCATAATCTAAGAGAAAACTATTTCTTATTGCACATTTTTAATGATTAGAGGTAAAAATATTGTCTTTACTTGGTGCCGTATTGATAAGAATGTTGTGTTTACTCTTAAAGAAAGTAATTCTTTTTAAAATGTCTTTAAGGGGTAGTAAGGTGAAATTATAATAATTTCACCCTCTTGGTTTATAATGTCACATTATTTAATATTTTTAAATAAAAGAGGAAAAAAAACACCAACCATTCCCTCTTAATCTAAATCCTAAAAGATTATTTCATTTAAGATATTTGTGAATGGCAAACGAAGAAGAAACAAACAGCCGTCGATACATCAACTAGAACAATACCTGGATGACTGTTCGCGCCGCCCTTAATAATCTTAATGATCGCGGATAAAATCTGTGTATAATTTATTCTCGAATTCGCTCTGGGCCACGTCTAGTATCACCTCTCGAACCGACACAATCGAAAGCGGCAGACGAGAGAGATACGAAGAGCATCCGTGTATGTAGTATACGTATAGAAGAATTTTATAGAAAGATCATCTGAATGCGAGTCCAGAAGGCGCACAACAACACTGAAAGCGTTTTCCCGATTTTCCTCGCATTACTTGCCTGACGAACTGTACTCTGATCCTCTATAATTATAACTCGAATCTCGATACAGTAATTATCCGTTTCTCCCTGAGTTTATTAGCGCGCAGGGTAATTTTATACAATTATCTGGGGCTCCGAATAAGTTAGTTAAAAAAGCTGAGATGTTGCTGATGGTGGTGGTGGTGGTGGTGGTGCGATCATTAATTCCACTTTAATCGCTTCACCATCGCCGGACTTCTTCATCATTCATTTCTTTCTTCGTCTTCTTTGTGTATATGAAGAAGTATACAGGGTGATTCTTGGATTCGATTTTTGTAAAGGAATTTTATTCTTTAGTTTAAGCGGATGCTTCATTTTTCGAAAATGATCTCAATTTTGTATTATTTTTGACTATACCGAAAGTTGCCCAACTTTTAAAACTTCTATATAACAATAATTTCAAATTATGATTACTTATTCTTATTAATATAAAATTTTGATGTTACTAAGTGGTCATAATTTGAATAAAAATAAAAATAATTATTTGGTTGAGTTTAGTGCCTTGGAATCCTAAAAACTGCTTTTTTTTTTTTAAGAATAAGAAAAACTTTTTTAAAGTCATCAATTTACTTAGCATTTTCGGAAAATTCAACATCTTTATGAATTACCCTGTATATTATGCGTGTATGTTTTTCCCCGTCTGCCCAATTATTATTAGATATTATGCATGGAGCGCCCAAAGCTGCATTCGCCTTATCAAGCGACCACAATTACCCACGATCGTGGGTGTGCAATCGCTTCTCACCTCTCGACATTGCCGCGGTGCTTGCATTACACTCTCCGGCGCGTATCAATAAGACGTGTGTGCGCTCGACAAGGATAACAGCCTTCCTTAAAGCAACTAATGAACGCTCATATACCACTGAATATAATACCTGAATTAGCATACAACACTTGACCTGATCAACTGCGCTTCATGTGCTCGCACTCCATGTGCACTCGCTCTGCCACGTAATGTGCAAATGGTCTCCCTCAACAACACCTTATTAAATAATTATTCCGATAAATCAATGTTACAAATCGCGCTCGGGAGGGGTTCAATGATCAACTCGTTTTTTGTTGCAATTTATTGCAGCGGATAATTTTATTTGCATTTTATTGAACTTATTTTAAATTTTTCTACAATCTACAACAAAATATAATCTATTAAATGCATTTTTTCTTCTATCTGAGACACGAAAAGCGTTTTATTTAAAACAATAAAAAGCCAATAGAGGAAACTTTGTCCGCATGTACATTTATTGAATATATATCGAGTGTAAAAAGTGCAATTTAATTGCAGCAATAATTCGATGAATGCATAAAGGTTTTTACGCGTTTCTAATGAAATCGTCGCCGGGACTTACTTAAAATTGAGTACTATTTTAAATTGGTTTCAGCAACAATTTGTTTGATAGCTTATGGAACCCATAAAGTGAGTTTATTTGTATCTTCACTTAAGTCTTAGTACTTCCAGCTCTTTATTGCCACCAATTACAAGTCCGGTGCTTAGCCGGTACACGTTCTAGGAAATATTTATACTGTACCGATTCCGAACACGAATTTACTGCGCCGTCGATAAAACTAATTTGCCTTATCAATTTGTCATTAAAAGAGGCGCAGCGTCGATGCGGGACTCGCAGCTTTGCAGCTCTACAGCTCTCTATAGCTAGGCGGACTTATGGATCCGCGCGATGCTAATTCCCTTTTCACTATCATTAGGCGCACTTCGATTTATATCGCTCACTTTTAAACACATAGGTAGACAAACAGAGAGATCGTTTTCAGCTGTGCTTTAATTATCATCTCGGCATCAACATCCTAATCCTGCGTCCGGCTCGATGTTTCGTAATGAGCACGTACGGTCGACTTGATTGGTACGTGGATATTATTAATTACGAGCGGAGCCACGTTCAGGTGATATATAACTAATTTAGCGGAGGTGCACTTAATAAATCGTTGATTGGCGGGTAAGCGCACTTTATGGGGCGTGAGACGTGGAGAACTAAGCACGATTTTAATTTCATCCCCTCAAGCGGGGAGCAAGTATTGTCATTTCACTTTCTTCCGTCGATTTCTTATTCCGTAATACTAAAAATTTCCCAATTTTTGAAAATTAAAAAAAACTTCCCTCGATAACAAATAAATTAACCTTTTATTCATATTTGCTTGATATTATTAATTATAATTAAATTTCATTTATTATTTTTGTAAGTTTCAAATTATTTTTAAAAGTTTTCATTGCATTCTAGTAATTATTTTAATAGTTATGGTTGATTTTTAATATTTTCATTAACTTTTGAATTGTTTTTTATGTTTTTCATTGAATTTCAGTAATGATTTTAATAGTAAGGGTTGATTTTTATTATTTTTCGCTAATTTCAATTTGATTTTTATGTTTTCATTGTATTTCAGTAATTAAATTATTTGTTAGGGTTGATTTTCATTCTTCTGTCGTTGTAAATTTTCTTCTGCAGCTGGAAATTCCCTTCTGCAGTACGGAATTGTTCAGTTTATGATTTATTATTGAGGTTTTACTGTTAAATTGTTTACTTTTAACAATATTTTAGTGAAAAAGCGCTTAATTTAAAATTCATTTAATATATTGTTGTTCAGAATCGTTTAATATTTGAATTAGTGTTTCCTTTAGTTATCGCTCTTGTTTTTAGCAATAATTATTAGCTCTGAAAAGAGCTGAGTGATGTGGATTTCAAAGAAAATTCCTGAAAAATGCAACAAATGTTTCATAAAATAAATAGTAACGTAATTAATTGAAAATCTCACTTAAAATTGGAATTATATATTTAATTTATATTTGATAATATAAAAATATTGTTTATATCAATAGTTAACTCCGAAAAGAGTTGATTAATGATGAATATAGATGAAAACATTATGAGCGAAGCCACGTTCAGGTGATATATAACTAATTTAGCAGAGGCGCACATAATAAATCGTTGATTAGCGGGTAAGCGGACTTTATGGGGCATGAGACGAGAACTAAGCACGTTTTTAATTTCATCCCCTCAAGCGAGGAGCAAATATTGTCATTTCACTTTCTTCCTCCTTCGCTCGCCTCCTATCTCTCTGCTCTAGTGGAAGCGACACATTTTCGGTCTAATTTACGACAATCTGTGTCCTTTGATTTATTTTGATCAAGATTTATATATCGGATGAACTTGCTTTTATTTCTCCTTTCTCTCTCTGTCGCTCCGAATCTAGCTGGCATTCTCGTTTGCACCACATATAGCGAACGCAAAAAGCACCGCATTGATACTTTGCTCTGTATAATAGAATTTCCTTATTTTCCAAGGGAAATTGCAGAATTTATAGCGCGCGATGCAGAATAAAGCACAAGAATGAGAAAAAAATACTCAATACCGTTTTGCCGATCGGTAATTGAATCATTAATTACACTTATATATGTTACCGCTGCTCACAGTTATCCTTTGAATATGAATTAATTAATTAATGGCGCGATAATACAACATCTGCCATAAATAAAAATACTTCCTGTTTCTTGTAAATGTTCCGCGGTGCATTTGAATGCACTGTATATGTATAGTACACGTCCATAATGTGTAAATATAAATAAAGTTTTAAGCAACCTTTTGGCCTTAATGGCGTTACTTTTCCGACCGAGAAAGGTCGTAGATCTTGCTAAAAGCCAAACCAAATAACGTGAGCTTCATTATTTCTAATTATGATTAGATTTTTTTCTTTTCCCTTTTGTGTGCGCGCTCTTTACGCTCCCGCTCGCTTAATGCAACTTATTTTATTGAAACTCTTTTCGTTTACTTTATGCTACTTGTACGTACACGTACGCAGTATGTTTGTCCCTTTCGTTCGTTTGTCATTTATTTGCTGTTATTTTTATTGTATTAGTAATGAGCCATTAAATTGCGTTGTTCGAATGAAACGCCGTGCATGTAAAGTGCATTATGAATTTTTTGCCGCTGATATTAAGAGCTTATAAATAATGGTGCGCTTTAAATGCATAAATAATAAAAGTGTTTTTTAATAAAGATATTAATCGATGCATTTGTAGACACAAGTTTGCGCAATTAAATAACCATTGAATGCGTTTGTTATGCGGAAGGATATACATAACTTTTTAAAAATCGATATTTACGACTTTTACAAGTTCATCGTAGTCTGTCACTCCCACAATATGTCGCTTTGTCCTCTCTTTAATGTGAAAATAATTGGCCGTAGAATAATTATTCAAGCGCTGCAAAGGTGGATCCAATATACGGGGTCCTCCAGTTACAAATGCCACCACCTCCACAATAACGACTTTATTTATATTTTTTCTTTTGTTTCAAAAAATTTCTAATAAATAGTAAATAAAAATTGCAAAAAGATAAATATTTCAATAATAATAAATACATCATTATGTAATACAACAAAAAAATTACTTGTAAAATTATATTCAAAATCTTTGAAGTCGATAAAAATATTAACAATAATGAAAAGAAAGCGCAGACACTGTATGTACAACATAGATAGAGATATTCGTTTACAGAATAACAAAATGTATTGAATACGTTCACGTGATTAGGAAGAATGAAAGTATATACACGAGTGAAATTAGTGCTTTTGTCCCCCTCCGTTTTGTTATCCTTGATTGAGAACAAAACGCAATAATAAATGTACATTTATAATAAACACAAATACATTAAAACGATGTGACGCCCTTTAATTTCGTCCCAATATCGGTAGGATATGAGTCCTAGGCAGGATAGATGGCTAAAGAAATATTGCACCTGTTCGCTCGCACACGTACATCTGTATTGTATTGTTCTCTACTCTACTACACACACATACAAATCACAAACACAAAAATACACACACACCCAACTATTACTAAATACAATCATATTGAGACAGTCCTGGCGGCGTCATTATACCCCGTTGTTGTTGTTATTATTATTTCTTGAATTTTGACATAAATAATTACGGTGAATAAATGATGAGCGTTTTATTTGTCTCTGCAGTCGACACACAAATTGACATGCCCATAAAAAACAACCACGATAACGATTACTATTATATGAGTATTAATATTCAACCCCCCGAAAATATAATCACGATAAATGGAATACAACCAACACTTAATTCCTTTTTATTGTTGTTGCTGCTGTTGTTTTTTCAATGAATATTTCGTTTAGATTTTGATGATGTTATGGCTTTTCGTTTTACTGAATTTAATTATTTTATTTTAAAAATCTTTTTTTTTTTTTTTCAAAGGAATAAATAGAAATTTAGGGAAAATAATTTTTAGATTACAAATTGCTAGAAATTGAAGCCGAAATTGTGAAAATAACTATAGTTGTAGCCCCTTCAAAATCAAAAGTTAAAGCCATTTCCGGTATAATCGGAAGTGATATAAAATTGTAATTTTAAAATGACCCTTTATTTAAATTCTATTTTAGATCATGCAGTGTCAAAGTTGAAAAATATTTAAAAGGAGGAAAAAAATTGTCAAAATTAGATTTAAAAAAAATTGCCCTTAAAATAAACTTTTTTTGATTTTTTTTTTATTCCAATGAAGCTGCTATTTCTCTTTCAAATGGTACGTTATAATTAGAAAACAATAATAATTTCCTTAAAGGGGGAAAACAAAGTTTGAGAAAAAATACGTTTTTGATAACGAAAAGCACGTTTTTAATTTTTCTGATAAAACTAAAAGAGAAATTAAACTATTTTATTCAAATAAAACGTTTCTTTTATCATGATCTACAAATTTGAAAAGTTTGATTTAATATTTTGAGCTATGTAATACTAATAAAATTCGAAATATTTTTAATTTTGTTAATGATATAAAATGATTTTTTTGGAATACTATTGAGCCGATTTTAATGATGTAACCTTTGAAGAAAAGCATAATTTCACTTCTCTTTTAGATTTTCAAAAAAAAGTAACTTAACTACACAAAAATTAAAAAAAAAGTAACAACAAGATCGAGTTTCGTGTACTTGCATAATATTACTACATTTTAAATTGAATTTATAACTGAAATTAAAAAAAATATATATAAGCGAATAATGTGAAAATTATCACGCAATTAGCATATTCATTGTACAAAACAGTTAAATTTTGTTTAATAATAAACAAAAACCTAGTGGCAAACTGGCAAAACATTTATACAGTGCGTACAATTGCATCGAAGATTCGAAGAGGCGAATACAAAGGTAGCCATCAGCATCGCCGGTATATTTATCGAAGGAAGAAAGGGATTTTTGTCCGTAAACTCGTTTGAGGTAAAGTGTGAACGATAAATTTTCGCCGAAGTAATTAACGCCGGTATGCAAATTGTCGTTGCACGCGTAATTATAAATCGTGTTGCTTTCTCGGTCTCTCGCACATTCGATCTCTCGCCGGACCGAAAGCGCTAAACAACGCGTATTCTTCGCAGTGTAATAACTGTCGCGAAGACGAGCAACGCTGCTTTATTAATATAAAAATAAATCGTCGTTTCTTATATTCTTCTATAGTCTATACTATACACTACACACTCGTAAATAGTGTGTCCTTCGCGTATAGTATGCATATAGATATAGCCGTGTGGCTTCTTTAGTAATTATTTGAACACTTTGTGTGCGCGCCCACGCCACCTCTCAGATTAATTAACAGCTGTACAAATATTTAAAATATTAGTGTGCTGGTCGCTCGATGAAATTTACGACGCCAGCGAATGACCAGTGGGCATTTTAATTATACTTCGATTCTGTAATTAACACGGCGTTTCTTCAGTCGCAGCCCTCGACCAGCACTTGAATATTTATGAATCATTTATTATTTGTTTACCGACTAATTGCTATGCTCGTCTATCTAAAGCCTACCATCTTTTCATATGCCGAGCTTTTGTTTTCCAACCCATTAAAGTTGCCTTTTTGTTGCTTCTGTTAAAAAAAAAAACGATTTCACTGATAAAGTTCTTTTTTATTTTTATGCATTAAGCAACAAATCATTTTATTATTTCTTCAGTTGTGACTTTTATAGAAAGCGAAAAGGATTTCGTAATGAAATTTTATTATTAATCAACTTCCTTTTGTAAATATTTTATTCAACTATTGAGATATGTAAGAAATATTTTGTTAATTGAGGAATGGATGGAATTTATTGCGATGGTAAGCAAGGAGCGCATGTTCAGTAGCTTTCAAATTTCTCTTCCACTAAAATTTGCGATGCTTCTGGTGGTTTTATTAATTTATTAATTTACTCAGTTGGTACTGAAAAAAAATTTTTTTTTGAACCTCAAGAGCTGAATAATTGTAAATTTAAGTGAAATTGCAAATTATTTGGACCAACAAAGTTAAAACTAAAATTTATAGCAATAATCATTTCACATGTAAAAACACTAAAACCAGTAGGGAAGAAAATAAAAAAAATAATGTAAAGAAATGAAAGGGAGAAATGGAAAGAGGAGCGAACACCTAACACGATGGATATATATTTTATGAGCCCATGGGCGGATTTACCTGTCCACAATCGAAATTATATCAACAAGATCCGATCGAACGGATGGTCCCAGAGATACCTCTATATATACACACAGCCAAACTGCCAACTCATTCGCTCTAATTAATTCCAACCAGCCATGCGAGATTTCTTCTTTTCGCAATTAGGCACCCGGTCATTTAATGATAATTATTAAATTACGCACGCCGCGTTTATAATTAAATCAATTTCGTCATGTGTGCTGCCGTTGCAGCCTTCGCCGTTGCCCTTGATTACCTGACCAGATTCCCAGAACACCCGAACCTCTTTTTCCGTCCGTCCCAAAGAAATTAAATCATTTAGTCATGCTCTGAATATAATTAAATACAAATTCATTCGAAAGGTGTGGATTGAGACAATTAAAAGTTGGAACAATAAATAATTGACTGAGGTCTCTGCATTGAAAATAATGTGCCCGATGTTTAAGAAGGTATAAAATAGGTATACTGTATAGTGAGGGCAATTACGGTGCTGACAAATTAGTGAAGGGATTGAAAGGGCCGGTCAGGATCGGCCCATCGGGCCACTCCGAAGCTGAACGTAAATGCTTTCCGTTCGATGGCGTTCCTTCGGTGGGACTCTCATTTTCGGTTGCGTGCAACGTGCCGATAACTATTAGGATATAACACACACGCCACAGTCGCTGATTTAGATTTAGATTTCGTTTACTTTAAATTGTATTCCATATAGAGACTATTATTTAAATCTCATTTTATTGAAACTACCCTTCGTTGATACGGTCACGTAGATAGAGACTGATGCATTCGCTTCAAACTTAACTTCTTTTACTTTACCAAAACTTTGTTTCGACCTCAAGTTCGCTCGGTTTATTTTTAAACGTTTTCTGGCAATTATTTTGTGCAATCGATTTTAATTTTCTTTTTTATATATTCTTTGATATAAATTTTATGAGAAACTGATTGCTTTTTTTAGATAAACATTATTTTAATCAATACAATGTTCTTTAAATATTCAATTTAAACTTCTTGGCAATATAATTTATTCGCTTTTTTTACTTTTGTTTTTGTATTGAAGGCTCCAACTAAAAATTGTTAGTTTTTTCATTTGCTTTTTGATAAAAGGCAATACAAAATAAATAATTAATAGTTTTTTTTTTTTTAAGAAAACAAAAGCGATTTTTTGCATATTTCGCTTGATATCATTAATTAATATAAAAGAAAGCTCTCAAAGTAGATTTTCCCAATATAATTTATGATATGCTATTTCCAGAAAACCCGAGCAATTATGTTGTTTACTCTTTGTTTGGCTCGTTATGGTATCGACCAGTATCATATTATGTAAATTTATTGCCCCTTTTTCATCGGAAATACACGCACTCCGCGAATGGGTCTAATCTCGAAAGCGTCGTGTCTATTATATGCGCGAAGATTCCGCTTTAATGGGGAATTTCTTTGCTGAATACACGGTTTCCATATTTGGAATTTGGTTATTAACTGCAGCGAATCTAAATTAGATAAACAATGTTGTTCTTGTTTTCACATTTCGATTATTTATCATATATTTCCGATAAATAATAATCAACTTTTAATATCATTGGCTGTAACTTTGGTTTCACATTAAGGGAATGTTATTATGATAACTATTCTATCCGAGAAAAAAATTGCATTAATTCCAACCCGAAGTTAAAACCTATTGTTACATTTGCATTTACTTATTTTCAACTGAAAAAAATGACTTAAATATTTTTTCTTTATCATTAAAAATCCGATTTTTTCCTTCCAATCAAAAGTATAACAACAAAGATCTGCAAGATCCAAGAAGTAAGGAAAAATGATGAAAACATTTTGTTAAAGTATAATTGCAAAAAAAACCTAATCGAATTATTTTTAATTTAAGTTTCAGTTGTTTTTAAATTTTGATAGCATTTCCTGCAACTCCCCCTAACATAAGCTTCTGCTGGTAAGTCAATCAAGAGCGCACCAGTTTGAACCGTTCCAAGGATAATTCTATACAATTAGCAATATTCTAAACAATTCTAAGCAAAACGAAAAAACTGTATCAGTCACAAAGTGGAGTACCCTTCCACGTGGTATTTTGATATTGCCCTTAGCACTCCGAGAGATAACTGAAAGCAAAACAAAACGGGAAAGAAAAAAAGAAAAGTGACTGCGTTTTGCATTGCAGCCACAATGAGTCCCGAAGCAGTGCATGCAAGTTGCACAAACTTTTATTACAAATAAAAGACATACAGAGCAGCAGTGTAAGAGACAGAAGGAGGTTTCTGCTTACACATTTCCACGCAGTTTCTGATATCCCCGAACGAATGATTAATGCTTTCCATCTCTGTCCGTGCTGCGATCGTAGCTGCAAGGTGTGCAGGTCGAGTACCGAGAGGAGCGACTGTATTGACGGCGGCGATCATTTTCATAATTCATAATTTCATTAATATGTTACTCGAGGCTTTGTCACGATTTTATGTGGAATATTATCAGGTTACCAAGACTGAAATTATCTCGCTATAATAATTATCGGTGGAGCTTTGGAATTTATTAAATGCATAATTAATGCTTAATTACCGACTTGCCTGTTTCCATCCGAGAGAGGCAATTTTATTTATAATCGCTCCCAATTATCTGCATCTTTTCTTTCACGTTGCTTAATTATTTTCAGATTTTCTCGATGGAGCTTTCATTGCTTCACTACTTTTTTGATTCGCATTTTAATAAAATCAAAGCTTTCTTTATGTGTTTATTGGTAACTTTATAAAATAAATAATTATTAAAAACTTAATACTTATGAAATTTCTAATAATACATTTAATACTATTAATTAAATATTAATTGAAACAGCTTGATCTCATTTAATTGAACTTAATTTCTTACAAATTACTTCGCAAGTTTTCAATTAACATAACTTCGCGAAGAAAAAAATCTCCAAGCATTTAATTAAAGATTCCGTTTTTGTTCATTACGAGAATAATAATAATTATTTATAATTATATGTAAAGACTAATTTTTTGCTTGATCATGATTAGTAAATGTACGCATAAAGCAAATGAATTAAACTTACCAAAACCAGTAAATATTTCACATGACTATTTTAAATTAATTATCTCTGGCTCCAAGCATAAAATTCCCGTGAAAAAACTTGCATTAATCTATCCAACCATTAGTTCCAACAGATAATAAAATACGCAAAAGATATGGAATGCCAAGATACGTGCAAATTTCCTAATTTTTTTACAATTAAAACCGATTAATTAAGCAATCAGTTAAAATTATCCACATAAATATCGTCGAATGTTTAATTAAAAGCAATTTATAAAGAAATTCCATTCGGAAACTGCAAATACAGTTAATACGACTCTTTGCACGAGTCAGCGACACAAATGCCAAGTGGAAGACGTTTGTTATATGAAAATGGGTAATCGAGTGCTGAAGAGCTAAAAATCTTAAAGTTTCAATAACTGCGAATGCACTTTGTTCAATCATTTACATTCAACTTGAATGTGTGCAGGTATTTGCTGAAAATAGTGCAATAAAATGAAGTCATTAAGATGCACCGTCTAACTGTGCAGTTTATTTAATTATCCAGCGTGCTCTTTGATAGGTAATTAAAAGCAATCTTTATATGCTATGATTTTGCAAATGATGATTTCCGTTTTCTTGTTCTTGATATTACTGTTCGCTACATTGTACTTCTGCAAACTGCAGAGGTGATGGTAATAGGAGCACATTACCATAAAATTACCTTTTTCTAAATTAAAGTTTAAAGTGATAATTAAATGCTAATTACAAGCTTGGGATTATGCTGGTTAGTACTTTTGAAATTATAATGTTTTATATGCTTTAATTGCAGTTGATTAAATTTTTTATTTTTAGAATTTATTAATAGAAAATTTATATCTTTATACATAAATTGTAAAATATATGAAAAAGTAGGTTAATCATTGTCTTTTTACACTTTAAATTGAATTTTTCGTATTTAGAATTACAAAATTTAATTAAATATTAATTTCTTCAATGTTAATCATTGATTAATGTTAATTTAATAATTAATTGTACAAAAGAATATTAAAAAAGCGTTCAAAGTGAGTTCTAAAAGTGGGAATTTTTTTAAAAATGCAAACAGCATTCATTTTTTCAATGCATTTAGTATTTTGAGCTTTCTATTTCACGTAATTATTTGAAAATATAGAAAAAACTAAAGTTTTCCTCAAGCCAAGCAACGAAATGACTGCCGGGGAAAATCTCAAATTATATTAAAACATGATAAAATAATTAATAACATATGATTATCGTTGAAGAGTTTCCGGGCTAGTTGTTTGTCTTTCACGGCCCCGTGCAGCCTATAACTAATACGAAAATGAGGAGCGAATGTGAAAAAAAGCCAAAGAAGATAGTGTGTATTAACTAATCAAAATGTCAGAGCGTTGTGGCTATCCTATTAGTTCTTTTCCAAGTGTATGTATAGCAACGTCCATCGCGTAATAACAATATTATGATTTATGCGACGATTTTTCATGTGCTTTAAGTGTCGACTCGGAAAACAAAACCAATAAAATGTGAAAAGTGCAAAGGCACACACATACACACCACGATGAGTACTGAGCACACATAAAGGATAGGTGTAGGTACACGAGAGCACAGAGAGCTGGGAAGCGAGCAATCTATATCTTCGATATATTTCGTAGCCGACAGACATTTTCACCGCAGACTTATAATTTGATCGGTCGTGCCAAGAGACCGACTTAACCATTGATTAATTGCAATTAGACACTCTCGAGCGGAGAACGTTAGGGGCTCTCCCACATCTTACCCGAGATTCTCGAAAAGCCAACCGCGGCCGGCCGCACAAAACCGATGCGAACGTATCATTAGGCAATTATTTCATAAAAATTTGCATAGAATTAGCGGCGCAAAGAGCGAAATTGGGCCAATGCGAGGACGACTGACGAGCCTAATTAATGCACATTCGGTTTCCATTCCTTATAAGCGGGGCCGCTAATTATCGCTGGCCGCGTATGCGAAGAAGGCAACGGAAAAAAATATGGCTGCATTTTGGCATTCCATCGCACTTGAGCGTGTATTCTCACGGGCCGCCGTAATTGTTGCTATAAGTCGTCGTTGTTGCTGTTGCTGTTGTTGTTGTTGGTTAAATTTCATCGAAGTTAAGACGTCACGCATCGTTTATTCAATTAAATTATCTTTTTTTAATCAGTCATTTTTACCTCATAGTCGATATTCATCGATCGATTCCCATGCTTTTTAATGGATCGCGCTTGTAATTTCTTCGCTCTGTCTGTAGTCGACAGCTCCGCAAGCAGCAGTTATATTATTATATTGTGTCCGAGACGCATGCAAGGTAACGATTCATCGAGCATAAAGTGTTCCCCTGTAATTAATTGTCAACGCTTGCCGCAGAATTTGCTGGAAATGTGTTTATTTGTTTAATTTCAGTATGGGTATTGAGGAAATTCAAGCTTTTTCTTCCATTGCCGCTTATTGTAATGCTTGCATGGCTTCATTACAAACAAATTGCTTTCTTATGTCTCTTTGTTTCTTTGCTGCTGCTGCTGCTGCTGCTGTTTTATTTCCAGTTGGTCATTTTTTTTTTTTTGGGATAATGCATTTGCACGCAAAGTGAAAGTCTATTTTTTTAATAATTTATTCCTGTGTTTTATCAGATTCAGATTAAAGCAATGTTTGTACAATAAATTATATATTTATTAGGCATTTATAGTTTCCTATAAATATTTCTTCCTCTTTGTGTAAAGATATCTTTGCAAAACAGTTTCTGAATTCTTAAAGTTTCCATTACATTTATTTTTATTTTTGATAAATTAAATTTTCTAATCAATTCAATTTTTTTATTAAAAAAATAATGTATCTTTGATAATTCTTGAAAATAATAATTCATTTGCAATGGCAAAATTATTGAACTTTAGTGGCCGCCTTTAGAAGAACTTGAGTTCTTCGAATTTTCAGGTGCAAAAGGAGAAACATGCTCCAGCAATTATGAAATAATTGTTCCAATAATAATTAAGTTAAAAATTCGGGTTTTCCATCCATTTTAAGATATTTAATTAGCGTTTGAAGCGATTTAACTTGGGTCCATGGAGAATTGGAATTTTAACGAAGTTCCGTTAAAGTTAATAATTATTACAAATATGATGAAAAAATGTAACATAATCTGAAATATTTGAAAAACATTAAGAAAAAGCAATTTTAGGAACAATTTCTTCATTATTCTTTATTTAATTTTATCTTGCCATTTTTTGAATGACTTTTTTGACAACAATTAGTAAGGTGGCCGATTATATATGTATTTTAAATTCTTATGGAAAGCTCATATTTCGCGCTTACCAAAAGTTCTCTCCTTTAATCTTCATTTGGACTGCTAACCCTCCTTTTAAACATTTTGAAACCACCTTTTAACTTATTTTTTTATAGAATTTTTATTACCGAAAATCTTGTTTGGATAGGCGAAATGGCTGCGTCCTGTATCATCCTTTTTCGAAGAGTTAAAGCTTTATAGGATAGGGCGAATGTGATATGATAGCTTGTGTTATACATATTTTACATTTTATTAAATATCAAGGTATATTAGAATTAATGATAATCCCAAAAACAAACATCTTTACTTTTCCTTAAGAATTTTATCTAAATAAAAAACGAATGAAACAAAATTATATTAAAATATGCCATTTGTTCGAACGTTTCAGTATAGTTATCACTAGTGTCCTCGAATCTTAAGTAAAACAGTAAAAATCATAAAATTAGTTATTAAATAACAATTTAAAAAAATATTACAATAATATGGAAGAAATATTGTTAAGAAAATTGACTTGGCAAAGGTGTAAAGACCCTGTAGAAGCAAAGCATTTTTCAATAATGCATAATCGAATACACTCGATCACGATGTAGATTACTTCTAACGATTACAAGATGAGAAATACGACGAGGAAGAAGTTGAAAACATTCTGTTGCTATTATTCTGATAGGCGTAGGTAAATCACACCAGTTATACATGAATCACAATTACAAGTACGCGATGCAAAAAGACTTCTCTGCAAATCTGCAAAGCTCTCTTGCTAGCCAGCTAGCTAGGCTAGCTCTTTCCCGTGCACGCTCAGCAAGAGATGCGATGCGAAAGAGGTACACAGGTACAGGTACATACACTCGCATAGATACATTCGAGTTACGATCATCTCTTCCACATTTAAATGATTATTATTTTCAATCGATGAATGCAATGATTGTGCGGCCGCAAAAATGAATAAATAAAACAATTACCTGTGTGCGCGATGAAAGTTTATTGAACTAAATATAAATTACCCGTGGCTCGATCGCAAATATTAATTCCAGCACTTTTTCCCAATAGCAGAAGAACCATAACAACAACAACATCAGCCGTCCATTCCTCTGGATATCTGTACCATAACCATGAGAACGTTTTTTGTGCGCTCTCGCTTTGCTTAAGTACCTATAATAATCTTTATCCGTGGGGTCAATTACAAAACACATGAACTGTTAATAGCGACAGCCGAGCTGATGGAATCGAAAGCAAATAAACTTCGAGGAACGTGATCTATGACCAAGAGCAAGTCTCTACTTATTCCACACCATACACATTTCCAGATCAATCATTCATATTTCGAGAGCCAGCAGAGCTGATTCCCCCAAAGAAAAACGACTTTAATATACTGGCCAGATTGTGTATACCATAAGTATCTAATTATTGTCTTTGTAGATTTTTTATGACTTTCTTGGGTTCACTTTGCAAATTGCTTTTCTTTATTGTCTGCTATAAGTTTTGGTTGACTTTCATTTTATTTAAATTCACTTGTAACAATTTTTTTTTTTATTAAAGTACATTGCTACGTTACTTTTACAATTGTGTTATTTTATCGGAAATTATTATTGTTCACTTTTTTTGCTAGGATTTTATTGGTTCGTTTATTATAAACTTTCTTTTTATTTAAACCACTTTTGGAAAGCAATACAAATTTCAAAATATAATTAAATTTTATCAGGTTTTATTATCTTTTGCTTATTAAAGTTTTTATCATAAGCATATAATATTTACGAAAAGTAATCTTCTTTTATTTTTCCAATAGATGAAAATTGCGCAAGCTATAATTGATTCACGGAAATAATTATTTCACAAAGTTCACAAAGGGTGGAAAATTCAATATATTTTTTCTCCTTCGGGAAAATATTCAGCAGAGGTAATAATGTGTTTTTCAAGTTTAATGAATAAACAAAGTTTAATGAAGTAATGAATTTCAATTGATTGTGCGTTTAATTGTAATTTTTCTTTGTTGTTATTTTTTTTTATGAACAAAACAGTACTCCCTAAATTTAGTGTGCAAAGTTCTTTATTCGCCATAGCCATAGCATTACAGAATGTCATACACAGCATTTCATTTGAGGAAAACCTATTTTACATTTTATCCCCATCTTGGAAGAAAATTTGCAAAGGCTAAAAAATAGTATCTGTTATTATTATATTACCAAATACCGCTTTTTTAACAAGAAATAAAGTATAAATTTTTATATTTATTCCTAAATTGATTGCTAAATAAAATTGTGTAATTAACATTTACTATACATTAGTTTTACTTGATTTCTCTTTGTTATATAATTTTCGTTTAATTCCATTGCTTTGCTCGTCGTTGATTTACCTCTTTGTAGTATTATCATCGTTGCAATAAATTTGTAATATTAATAATTTTATGGTGAGTGAATTTTTACTTGTTTTTATTCGATATTACTTTGCAATTGGAAGCAAGTAAAAGTTGTAAAATATTATTTATTTGTTGGTTTGTACTTTGTACAAGAAAACTATTAGCTTTAGCGTATAGTTGCCAATAGAACCAAGCAGGAAATATATCTGATTTTAATTTAATTTTTATAAAAATTATAAAAAGACAATATTGTAAATCGTTATATAATTTAAATTAACAAAGTAAAAAAAAATTAAATTAATAGAATAAATATTTAAAATCCTTATATAATTCAAATTAAAAAAACTTAAATAAAAAACTTTTGAATTAGTCACCAGTCATTATAACCCAATGCATTATTTTTTTCGTTACTCATCAACACATAAAAAGCGACATTAATCTCCATTATTATTGCTAATAACTCAAGGTAATTATTAATTCTAATTACGAATAGTAGATGAAAAACAACTTTTTATGTGCGGCAATCCGTTTTTTGCGCTGCGTCACATAAAAAGTTTTTCCTCGAGCCGCATCAACCGAACCACACGAAGAGAGAAAAAAAAGGAAGCAGTCCTAGAGAGTGCACTTATACTTCTAACTAAAGCGCGCGAAACAAAGAAAAACCGAGCGATTATTTTCTAATGTAAAGCATTACACTTTTAGCAACAAAAAACAAATCCAACAAACAATTATGATGATGATTTCCTTGCGTCGAGTGCTCTTATTCTTCGCGTATTTGTTTCGAAAATTCGATTTTAATAGCGATCCTATAAGTATACGTGCGCACATACACACAGCAATGGCCAAACACAAAGTGTAAAAACCTGAAAAGAATAAGAACCGTTTTCGTTTATATGCAAGCAAAGGACGCTACATGCTGCGGAGAGAAGAGGAAGAAAAGCAGCAGCAGCAGCAGCGGCGGCGGCGGCAGCAGAGAATAAGATGAAAAAGAAGAAAATAAAAAAAAGAACGTGTTCATGTGCGAGGGTGGCAAAGGAAAATAAAAATTGCGAAAGAAGCGGGCGCGCGAGCGATAATTTAGAGCGTGGGTTGGGGGCGGCAGCTCACACACACTCATGGTGAAGATCGGGCGCGCGGCGCGGCGGCGGGCGTACGGAGGCGCAGGGAGGACGGCAAGTGTAAATGACATCATTATAACTGCAAAGTGGTCTCTCGCGCGTCTCCACGGTAACGCATGTGGCGGCGGAGACGGCGGAGGCAGCGGCGGGGTGCGCTAATGGCATACATGACAAGGGGGTGGATCGATTTTTTTAAATTTACTCAAGAATAAACAAGGCAGGCAGACTCCTAAAGAGAAGAAGGAAACTCTGCCGTAGTTCTTCTTATAACGAGCTTCGAGACTACCCAATATAACTTTACAAGGCGGCGGCACAATCGTATCACGTACATGCATCTTATAATACACCCGCGTATTTGCCCTCTTTCTCGCCTCCATTTACTTTTTGCCTCCCCAGACTCCTCATCTTTCTCTCCATCTCTCTCTCTCTCTCTCTCTTTCTCTTCTCCTCTTAGTTCTTGCCATTCTTTTTCCGTCGTTTTTGCTCTTTTCGCTATTGTTTACTGAAAAACATACTTGAAAATGATATCCCTTGCATTCAATTTCCATTTTAGCACTTTTCGTGTGATGTTTTCCTTTTTTGGCTTTTCGAATTTTGTATTACTTAACTTTCAAAACTACACTTTTAAATTAAATTCTATAAAAACTCAAATTAAAAAAGTCATCATTTCATCATTAAAATTGTTGTTCTGCTGTAAATAATTAAAGACAAAAAAGACATCCAGCGACGATTATCATATTAAAAATTATTTAAATTGTTTATAAACCAATTTTGAGCAATTAAAAAAGATTATACTTGAAATAGCTCTTAGTCACAATCTTAATAGCAACAATGAAATCATTTTAATAACTGGTAATTAAATCCGCACACAATATTGTCCTCATAAACAATTTTCATGACATTACTGCTTACACAATAGACATAATTGCTCTTCTAACAATTATTACAGCAAAACAATATTTACGACAGAAGCAGCACTAAAAAATAAAAACACTGCATAATTATCGTTGGAGAAAAGAATTCGAACTAAAGAACAAAAAGAAAACGAAGAGCAAAGTAAATAAAACTTAAACAATTCCCTGAGCATTGTTTCCAATTGTTAAACACATTGTTAAGACACAATTTCACGCCATATTCTACATACTTGTCTTTTGGACCAAAGCGCCTAACGGCCATTTTCCTCGGCGATGTATTTTAACATTACATTAAATTTGTAAATCTTTTTGCGCACTACAGTACGGCATTTTGCAATTGCAATATCCACTTTGGAATAATAACTAGCTACTTATTCATACTTAACAAACAGTAGTATTAGCTGAATATTGGCCGAGAAAAAAGGTAATTGTGTGCGTAGATTTGAGGCACGTGTGAATAATTTTCGAATTCATTTAAATGGTTGAAAGTTAAAACAAATAAGTGCAAACGTGTAATAAAATATTGCGCCAGTTATTTCCATAATTGAGATATTAATTCTAATAATAAGTATAAATTACTTTCGGTATGTTATTATGGATATTACATTGGCTACTACTATATTGGCTATTAAAGTTGTGCAATAATAAGTTCGAGAGGAAATATTTTAATTATTCACAAGATAGATAGGTATAGACACATATTGAAACCGCTAAGCAAAGCTTTTGCACAGAATAATAAAAGAGAGGATTTTTAATTAATTTTTAATAATGCTTATTGCTTTTTCTAATGAGTTATTTACTCTGTGAATGAATTTCTGTTTTCTTGAAAAATTAGCAGCAGTAAAAATATTCTTTTCAATTCAAACCAATTGATTTTGGTGTAAATTAATAGCTTTATTTGCATTTTATATTATAATTTTAAAAATACAGTTTTTCATTAGTTTTAATTATGTATAGTAATTATTTTTATAATTTCTTCTTTCTTCATTAGTGAGGAATACCTGCATTCAATATCAAATGAAGATACTGGGAAATTAACAGCTTTTATTTGATTTTTATTGCAATTTTTATTTTACAAATTTTCCATGACTATTGTTATTTTAATTAAAAATTTTAAATTCATTTTAATTTAAAATAAAGAAAAAAGATGTAGAAGTGCCACAACTTTAACATTTTTAGAAATTTCGAGTTTTTTTGTGTTCCGATTAAATAATTATCAACAAATAAAACTTACAACTAACTGAAACATTGAAAACTATCAGTTTTTTATACTATTCATTAAAAAAATGCAAAATTTTGAATTATGGCATTTCTAAAATTCCATTTTTTCCATGCACAATTTTAAATGAAACATGAAAAATGAAATTTTTATGCAACAAAAAAAAAAGCGTTTGAAAAACAGTTACATTTGAAAATTACCTTTTGCAAAGAGAAATGCAAAAACAGGAGACTGACTTAATATTACACGTTTGACAAATTGCCGGTTGCTCGGCTTTATTAAAACAGCACTTAATGACATCGTCCTCCGGTGGCGCAAGACGTCTCACACGTGCTGTACATCACATATTATATTCATATGTAACAAAAATACCAATCTGGCGACGGCAGCCAACATGAAAATGATGATAAACCTAAAAAAAAAAAAAAACGAAACAGAAGCGAAACACAGAGCGAAATACGTAACGAACGAGACAGAAAAGTCTGCCACTCAGGTTCAAGAAGAGATGCGTTCCCCATGATGATGATGATGATGATTACCAAAGGAAAGAAGAGGTTTCGATTTGGTCTCTTTTTCCCAGATACGTCTTCCATTATTGTTGTTATTAATAATAAAAACCGGTAGCTCTTTTATCTACAGGGTCTTTAACTTTGTAATTCTTTACAAATGGTATCTCCGAGTCGCCGTTTTTTTTTTCTTCTCTCTTTCAGTTGTATCACTTCGTTATGTTTGTTGCATTCGTCGGATTTTTCTCATTAATTTTTTATGCGCTATACTTTAAATGTATTATGGTATGAATTGCATTATTGCTACCGAAGTTAATGGCATATTATTTTGATGTAATGATTTTATGTAAAATCTAGTATATACTACGAGTACAAGTTATTGATTGATAGTTTAAAATCAATAAATTTATTTGTGCTTTGGGAAATAACTTATTAATGTTATGTAATATGAACCTATACTGATGGGTATTATTAAAAAAGAGGTTTAAGTTAAATGGTTTTACTCATTATAAATAATTTCCATTAAAAATTAGCAGCAATCATAATTAATTAAGGAATAATTTGAAGTCCGAACTACGGAAAGTGAATTAGAGCCTAACCCAGAGGTGGGGAACCGCGGCCTCCGAGGCCGCATGCGGCCTCCTGGGTCTTTTCATGCGGCCTCCAGATCTTGCTTTATCTTTTACTTTAAAATTATAGAATAGAAAATAACACTTATTTTTTAACCCATTTCGTATATCTCTAAAAAAATTATCTATTACTACAAAGGGTGATTTGATAAAGAATTTGCGGCCTCCGGTATTTAATAAAAATTAAAAAGTGGCCTCCACTAAGAAAAAGGTTCCCCACCTCTGGCCTAACCTAACCTAATGCAACCTAAACTAACCCCACTGTAAGTAACCAAACACTAGCCGTTTTATGTTTAACATTTTTTTTTTTTTTTATGTTTTATGTTAACAATATAATACCTACAGTATAACCTGGGGCAACTTGTTTGTTTGAAAACAAGCCAGCCAAATGGTTGTTGAACTAATAGAACATTTAAAAGTAAGCGGTAATTTCAGAAAAGACAATTATTTTTATAAATAAAATAAAAAGCGATTACAAACCTTGTACGTATTGAAATTAAAATCTTTAAAAAAATCCTCAAGTATTGGCCAGAATCATTTAAAGAACCCAAAATTTATGTTTATACAGTTTCCAACACTTCTTGTAAGCTCAAAAATTTTTAATAATAAAAAAAATACAAATTAAATTTTAAATAATTTATTTTCGAAAAAAAAAAAAATAGAATATACAAAAACAAATTAATGAAATACAAATATTACTAAAGCTTTTAAAAATGCGAAGATATACCTTACGGCAAATTTTTACTTTACAGACAAAAAAAAATCCAGGAGCAATTATCGATGATTCGTTTCGTAGGTCGATAAAGTAACGATTCAATTCGCTATTAATTTCCGAGTCGATACAATTAAACTGAAAACACTTTCCTGCTAAATGTTACATTCATTACGTAACGCACGTACAGAATAATAGGTATCAGAAGGAACAATGACGACGCCAAGAGAAAAAAAGAAAAAAAAAAAAGAAGCGAAATTCGCTAATAGTAAAATTTAATCAGCAAAGAAGTGCAGCAGGAATATATTAAGGAAAGCACTCGTTATAATAAAACAGGAGACTGACTCTCACCCCTCACCCTCTGTGTGTTGGTACCTACGTGAGCGTCTCAGATTTCCAATTAAAAAACCTCATTTATACTTGAGTAGAAATTACAAGAAGCAATTTAAAAAAGCTGTCGTGGAGGAAAACAGTGCGCGGGGGACGCGAAAAGGATCCTTTCGGTCGGCAGGATATAAGGACGAGAATCGTGCGGCGGGACACTCAAAGGAGCACCTTTTAATTCGCCTAATATAAAGTATCACGCGCACGAATAATTTTTATACGATTTAAAAAGATTTCGCGTGTTAAATCGTGTTCCTTATTCGATTTAATTTCGTTCTTTAATTGGATTTTTGTTTGCTTGCACACCACGGACTTTTCAATTATTTTCACTGATAACACAAAAGGTTGCTTTTGCACTTGCAGTTTAATAAGTTTCGTATGTTTTTTTTTCAATTACAACTTGGTGTAATTGTGCTGCAGTAATTTGCAGATGTAAAATATATTTAAAAAAGCGTTAATTTGCAATTTGCAAGTTTATTTGTATAATTTCTGCCTTTTATGGAAACCTGGCCTACAGCCAAGAAAGCAATAAATTAATCAATATTTATTATTATTATTATAAAAATTGCAATTAAATACTACGATTTTCGCAATGATAACAAAAGAAAGTAATTTTAAGTTTCGAAGTAAAGAGGAAATCAGCAGGCTTTTTGAATTGCGCGCGGGTTCAACGAACGAACGAGAGAGCTCGGGGATCTACGTGAAATCGAAATCTCTGCAGGAAACTGTACGCGGAGCCTTGGAATCACCTGATTCCGGGCACCGTCAAAATAAACCCAGTCTGCTTTCGTTAAAATCGTTGTATCTGTGTAATTAACAATTGAAATATGTGGCAAACACTTAGTTATCATCTGTACTAAATAAATAAATCGCTTTAGATAGTCCAATCCGAGTGTAAATCTCGCATCGAAGAGTCCAACATTCTAACCTAAAAGCAAAACATTTCCTGCATTTGCAGTGAATTTCTTTGAAAGCAGAATCAAATATTCTTTAAGAAAATGAGTGAAAACTGTCCAAATTACGACACGTGTTGCTGTTCCTCGAGCACAGCGATGGACAATTGTTTCTCGAGCGACTTTCCAACGGAATCAAAGACTGGCACCGCACTCTTTAGGCCCCGCGGTTTCTTGGCCAAAACCCTGCTGAAGAAACAACAGGCCGACGAGTATTTGTCCGGCTACGACAAGCAGAAGGTAATTAGTTGTTTATTCCTAGCAATTGAAAGGACTGATAAATTCCTGCTGCGTATATACGGTAAACAATCGAACGCGAATGTAATATGAAGTACAGTTAGCTTTTAATTAAAGTTGCGCCTTATTTGTTTACAATTACAAAGCATTATCGATGTTCTTGGCGCGCACACAATAAGTCGTAACTAATTATAAGAAAGACAGCTATAAATTTTGTATCTGTGGGAGCCAGTGGTGTGCGTAATTAACTAAATGTTGTTAATTATTGTTTTGCGGTTTTTAGTATAGCTCCGGCGAAATTTCATCGATTCGTTAAATTTTCATTATACTGCACGAGACTTTCTCTTTTTGTCCTCTTCGTGGCCATAATCAATTTTACAATGTTTTCTCTCCTGTAATTGCCTTTTTTCTACTCTTCAGTTTTCTGCTGGGCATTGTTGAACTCCGATCGGCAATTACAATGCTTTGTTGTTGCATTGAATCTTTGGATTTTTCGGTGTAAATTGTATGCAAATTGTATTGTTTGAAAGTTTATTGATTGTCTAGATCTGGAAGGCTGGTTTGTTGCATTCATGCAGAGAGTTACATGTTGGCGAAATGATACATTTTATTTTTAGCATAATAATTCATTTTTTACTAGTTTGTATTTATGTTCTTTTTTTTATATTGTTTTTGTTTTGTCATCGTAGAGAATTTCAGTTTCCTGTTTGGAATTCCAATTGGAAATCCCAATTTTCTTTGATTAACATTTTAATTGCTGTTGTCTACTTACTATCAATATTTACAAAATGGTGTTATTAAAATATTATTTAGGATACAAGAAGTTTGGTTTCATAGCATTTAAAAGTAGTTTTCCAAAGATACAAAAAAAAAAGATATAATAAAAAAAAATTCTTAAAGGAAATTTAGTTTGGCATCCTCTTTTGATTTCTTATAAAGCTTTGTAAAGATTTCTTATAAATCTTATAAAATTAAAGAAAATACTGTGAGTCTGAATGATCAATGCTTATCAGAAACAATTTTCAAATATTTTTCTAAAAAGGCAAAACCACCTTTTAATTATAGAAATATATTATCTTTGTTCGCTTCGTTACACCTCCCCTGTAATCATAAAAATATCTCTTATCCTTTTGTAATAAGTATCCAACTACAATTTTTTTTTTTTTTTAATAAAAAATCAGATTGATAATCACTTTTTAAGTGAAATAAATAAGCAAAGAATGATAGGAAATTTATTTCTGTCTTCCAGAATAACATTTTGCAATTTAATTTTATCTATAAAATTTATAAGGACTTTAGAATCGCACCGTATTCAGGAATAAAATGTTTTCCACAAATTGTGTGATGGCAAATAATATGAGAAAATGAATATGGGAATAACGAAGTATTATCCTCGCCACAACTACCTACACCTATAATAGGTAAAGAAATTGATTAAAGTTATCGGTGGAAAGAAATCGATAGGGCCATTATGTCAGGGGTGAGTTTTAATAATTAATCGTTATATTGCGTCCCGACATTTATTGTGTAATAGGAAATTATCCGCCGCCGTGTGTGTAAGTGTGTGTGTGTGTGCATGCCGTCACACGGCGAACATCCTTACTGTGTTTTACCATCATTATCCTTACGGAATAATAGTTCATGAATAATCGAGCTCTGTGCAAACTCAATTATCGTCGATTCCCGTTTCCACGTATATCTATCTGTATGCCGCCAATAACTAATCATCAACAATTACTCCATAATAGATGAGTATTTATTTTTTGAATATTTAATTACGCGATGGCATATCGACACACACACACACACACACAGACACACACAAACGGCCATTAAGATTGCGTCCGTTCCGCTAATACAAAATTCACATTTGATTTGCCGAGCAACGGCGGGCGCACCTAATGAACGATATTTGTGTTGTGGATATAAGTAAATAGTGGTTCGTGAAGATAATTGCCTCTATTACAGTACGGAATATGGAAGAATATCGATAAAATAACACCGCGCGTTTCTTCGTGTAATCTATTGTTGTGTACGAACCGATAGACTACGGACTATAGCCGGTGTAGTGTACCTACTATACTGCTGTATATGCAGTGTGTGCACTGCTGCACTAAACACTGCCTTTAACTAGCCATTTTTCTCTGCGCTCTTTGTTTTTACCCTTTTTTTATAGTGCTGTATCCATTGCGGACTTCGAATTCATTTAACCACACGGCCTGTAACCTGCACCGCAAACATGTAATCTTACTCTATGCGATGAACCTATTATATTTTACATAAAACTTCGCTATAAATTTATTATTATTTCTGCTCCGGGGGCTGAATTATTTATTTACATTTAACCTGTGAAATTATTTTTTTCCTCGATTTTTTTTCATCTATGTATTTGTACAGGGTGGCTACGGATTTAGTTTCACCCTTTTTTTATTTTTGTTCTGCCTAAAATTATGGCTTTATAAAAATTTATCAAAATAAATTTTGAATTTTAGATCATTTTAAGTTAACAGGAAATGATACTAAAATAACTTTTTTTTATGTTTTAAATTGCTGCTATGTAAACTTAAATAAATTTTTGAATTTCTGTATTAATTGTAAGAATTAAACCATTGTTCAATCAATTTTGATGTTTCAAGGATTACAATTTCTTTTCGAATTTATAAAAGGATTGACTGTCATCTGAAAATCATAAATTAGGGTGATTTTCAATGGCATTGGAAATATTTTGTTTAGAATTGAATGTTCTGTCAATCCAGCCAAAATATATAAAAAAAGCTTCGTAAATAAAAAAAATAATGGAAATCTGTTGTCACCCTGTATTTACGTACCTCTTCAGTTTTTTTTTTTTTTTTTAATGACATTATTTGTTATTGATTTTCGTGGTCTGATTTATTTTTCTTTAGTAGCAAAGGTTAAAATTTATTGCTTATCGATTCTTAATCTTATTAATTTTTAATAAATGTTTTATAAGGAATTTTCACTTCAATTAAAAAATCATTAAATTTCAGAATATCCAGACAACAGTCATATTTACAATAGTTGTAAATTTTTTATCATTTAAAGATTACGTTGTTATTTTAAACTGCAAATTAAATTCTAAAAGTGAATCCTTTGCTTACAACTAACTGTCTTCAATTTAATTAAACTCGTAATTTATTTAATAAATTCATAATAAATTGAAAAGAAACCGTTACTTTTTTGAATTCCTACTATAAATTACTACATAAAGAAACAAAAAATAAACAATAAACTAAATGCTCCAGAAACACATCTAAACTCTTTTAATAGTCGAGAAGCCACGAACCCAAAAATTACCGAAAAGAAAAGAAAAAATCGTCACAAAGAGCGAAATTAGCGGTGGACAATTTGATCGAAATAAAAGGAAATAAAAAGCCCATTAGAAAAATGTTTAAATTAATGTTGTGTGCGACTATTACACGACGCACACCGACAACACTATAAAAGAATTGTTTAAGATAATGTTCTTGATGAAATGCCGCATTATTTCGTTACCAGCAATTAAACAAATCATCATCGCATTTGTTTTTTCCTCGACTCTCACAAAAAGAGAAAGCACCGCATTCTTCACCATTGTCCCACTAATTATATTATTAATGCATTGTTGATTGCAATAAGAAAGGATCATTTTTTCGGAGCTCGGGTACTACGAAAGTGCGTGAGATGCGTACGTGGCGGCATTAGAGGGCGCGTCGATGGAAAAAAGAGGGACTTGAGGGTGCGGGCCGGCTAAAAGGGAAGGTACGTAACCGGAGGTTAGCGCACCTTTGGGACCGCTCGTAAAACACATCTCGTGACAAACTGCCGCTGCACAGCGCGCTACGCCACGTCCTTTGCTCGAAAACAACTAAGGACCTTTTTCCGTTGTTCTTCTTGTGTGCTCGCGTGTCCTCTCGTTTCTTACGCTCCTAGTGTTCCTATGCATGTGTATGTGTGTGTTTGTGTTCATGTATATGAGCCAAATGCGTGCGTGGGTGTGTGTGTCATATCCTTGCATATATTAAAGCAAAAAATTCGTCTCCACGTCCCTCGCATCCATCCTGAATGGGCGCAGACAAGAATTATTTCGCTCGGCTTTAAATATAATAAACATAAACCAAAAATAATTGGCGTGATGGATGAATGGGTTTTCTTTGTCGACAACGGTTGTGGTGGTGTGTGCGTTTTTTTTTTTTGCCGCTGCTTCGTTCGCGTTCGGCCAAGTCTTTTTCATTGGCTTCCACGTTATAATGCGGCCAACTCTTACTTATTCACCTGCTTTGGTTATTTTTTTTTTATGTTGTTAATGTTTTCCGCCGCGGTAATTACCGGGGGTGGAAATAAAGGCGCTTTTAAGATTCGGCGTTTGTTTGGTTATTGTGTTTAAAAATGGGCTTTTGTGGGCCTTGCATTCGCCTTGCTAATCTGTATAGCACTATATAGTATAAAAAGATATGCAAATGGTGTTTTTATTTTCATGAAATTACAATTTTTTTTATTAAATTAAAGTTAACTATGTGGAAATTAAGATTTTAATGAAAAAAAAAAAGATTTATTTTTATAACTCAAGTAGATAGCATCAATTTTAATAATGTTCAATACTTCGCATTAATACTTTTATCACATTTTTAATGTTTAATATTTATTTAATAAATAAACAAAGCAACAATAGAAAAAACATAAGGGTGGATTCGGATTTAAAGCTGAATTAAATTGATTAAATTCCATAAATGCTCAGTAAATATTTATAAACAAACATTTTTTAACGACAAAATCAAAACAAAAATAAGGGTTGCTGCAGACTTAAAACAAATAACAGTATCATAAAGCGCTTATGTAAAACCAAATCTGAAAACTGAGAAATTAAGTTACTCTTTTTCGATATTTTACTTTTTGGCAAGAAAATATTTTAATTAATAAAATGTTTTCAAAAGCAAGTCATCGCTATTATTGCGCTTTGGCTAATTGCTTGGGGGTTGCAAATGAAAAGCTTTTAAGAATCAATTACGCGCAGCTTCACTCGTGAGCCAAAAATCCGTCCCGAGTTTTTCATTTATTCGAATGAATTAAATGCCGCAAAACTCGCACACACAAACACACTGAACACATCGACAGTAATTTATTCCCTTGTCTGCTTCGAATATATTTTTTCTTTCTAATGCACACGAATGTGGCTCTCGAATCTATATAAAAACGGCACAAAGAAACGTATGCAATAATGTATGTAACGAACAACTTTTATATCAAACGTACGTACGTAGAGAAAAATATACGTCCGTGAATAAATGCGAATTACATTAAACGTGCGTGTGTGCGTGCATATGTATGTATGTGTGTGTTTCTGTGTGTGTGTGAGCGCACGGGTTTTTCTGTATCAGGTGGTTCTTTCTTTTGAAGTATTTTAGGGAGCCGTAATGACGTTTCGGGAGTAATCCATGCATATACGAATCTTTCCCTCCGCACCCACACACTCACTCGCAGGCACACACATTCGGCTCCTTTTACTTTAAAATTGGGGAAAAGATTTCCTCTCTCCGCCGCCCGCCCGCCGCACGTTTCTCAGCGCGCTCTTTTTTCTTCGCCTTCTTCGGCTCTCTCTCTCCGTCTGATTAGTGCCGCTTGCGGATGGCGGTGGATTCTTTCGCTCGTATAGGCAACGGCGGCAGCATTATAGCCGCCCCCAGCCTGCTGCGAAGTTATGCTTACTTTAAATTTGACGATGGAACTCACATGCGTGGCCTTCTCAAAGGTCGTAAAAAAGAAAATGGCTATTGATTTTCCTTTTTAATTATGCGCACACATATAAATTGGATGGGGAGAGGCCGGAAAACGAATTCTGCGCGATCCTTTTCTTAGAAAATCACCCTCCGTTATTGCCGCAGCCTGCTGCTGCCGCTTACATGCGTTTGCTTCTTTTTACGAACTGACCTTAAATAAAGTTATTTTATTGTTGTTGTTTTTTTTTTACTTTTGTTAATTTATTTTAGACCTATCAAATTTGCATTTCTACTTTATATTTTCATTTTATCCCTTTCATTGTTAATATATTTTTCAAAATCATTTTACTGTTATGAAAGGCAAAATTTTCCGTTTTTTATATAAACTTTCATTTTGTCTTTCTTATTACGGTTTAACTGAGTTTACTGTTATTAATTTTTTATTGATATGACTGCCTTAGTTTGTTAGGATTCCTAGGGAAACTCCCTCCCAATGCTCCAACTTTTTAACATAACTTATTAACTAAATCAGGACTATTTTCAACTAATTCACTGCATTATAGAAACTTTGTTTTTTTGATTAAAAAACATTATAAAAGTTTGAGTAAGTTCCACTTAGCCGGATGTGCTACAAAATTGATGATTTAAAACTTAAATACAGGGTGACAAATAAAAGTGGCTCATCCCTTTTATTTCTTTATTTACCAAGTGATTTTTATGAAATTTTACACATTTATAAAATTGGATTTTTATATGGCATCTCCACCTTTCTTTTCTTATTTTCGTTTTTTTTTTTTAATCTGATTCATGGCCCTATCGAACTATTTTTAAAAATCATTTTTTCCATTTAAAAAAGCAATTAACTTGAATTTGCTGTCATTCTGTAGTACTAAAATTGGTAAGTTATGGCAATCAAAGGTAAAAAAAAAGTACAAAAAGTAAAAAAAAAAAAAAAAATTAATTGATAGGTATCAGCAAAAAAATTCTTAGAATCCTATTCCTGAAAACTTAATTTGCAACGTTAACTATTTAAATTGTCCCTTCGTATTTATACAACTCAATACATGTAAGTAAGTCTTCAGTACGTGTGTAAGTTAAGGTAAATAAATTTAGTATGCATGGATAATAAGAGTGTTTTCCGTCTCTTTCGCTCTGAATGTGTATGCCGACGCGAAGATAAGTAGAGATAAGTAAGGGTCGTTATTAATGACAGCGCTTGTATGTATAAATTATCAACCACTTAAATACTAAAGGGTTGTTGTAGACTATCAATTATTATTAGGTCCCACGAGAGCCTTTTGTCCTAATTAATAATTCATTAATCAAACTTCTAAATTACAAGTGCTTAATCACTACACACAAGTAATTATTTGTCCCTTTTATATTAATAAAGTCCATGTAAGGAAAGGTTTATGGTCTATATGGAAAACTGTTTCGGGAATTTGCTCCGTTTAAATGAGCGTCGTAAATCGATAATGAGACGCTCGCAGTATATTATTTATTATTGCATTCTGCAAACAAATAAAACTTGATACGCATTGAATTTTCTCGAGATTTATTATAAATTGTTTGCGGCCTCATCTTTTATAGAAGCGGTGCGCAATATTGCATTGCAGGTTTTGCGTAGGGCTTAAGTTTTAGAAAGAAGCGGATTTTAGTTATGTATAAGGGCAGAGAAACCACAGGGTGAAGCGGCTTTTTGGGAAATTCCACCCTCCTGTTATTAAAAGATAAAGCCTTTTGTTATCGCTTCCAGGATTTGTTTTCGTTATTGTCCCGTCATTATTTATTATTGCTTTAATTTTCTACTTAGATGTTAATTTTATAATTATATTTAATTTTTTACATTGGCTTAAATTTAATAGTTTTTTGTTAGCCAAGGATATCATATTTAATGACGAAAAAATCGTCAAAAGATTGGAAAACTGTATATTTTAATAAAAAAAAAAATCCGTTTTTTTGTAATCCATAAAGGGGTGGCTGGGAAGAATTTTCCTTCTTACATTTAGGGAAGAAAATCCTACTGCTATAACCTCCTCTTTTTGTTTAAATAATTTGCTAAATTTAAATGTAAAATGCGTAATTCATAATAATATTGATATTTGATGAAATTTGGAAGAAAGAAATAGCTTTTTCTTGTTCTTTTCGTGAGGTAAGTGTTGCATTTTCAAGTTTTCAACCCTTAGCAAACCGAGTAATTTATTATTTGATCTCTTTGTCCAAGTTTTTCCACATTACAAACCCTTTGGTTTTTGTTTTTCCTTGGAAATTTTGCAAATAAATTCAACATTTCATTATTAAAAACGCTATATTAACTTCTTCAGCCAATTTTACTAAAATGATTAATTCTGCAATCTATACACACACGAGATTAATCATTAAATTCCTTCAAAAAGCAATTTTTATGATTAACAACAGTGAATTTTCGAAAAGTTTCACCTTGTATAGATCTGGGGACTCCACAGGGTGGGTGGAATACTCACATGGCAGTATACGGCTAAGCATGTATGCTGGGAGCCGCATTTCTTTTCATCTGAAATTCTCGCGGATATTCAATAATCTCCGAGGGCAAAACAAAGTGTACATGTGTGTTAGTGCTCTCTTTCCCCCCCACACACACAAACTCATACTCCCACATTTATTTACACTTACGGCACATCCCCCGTGCTATCCTTACGTGTGTGTATGCGTATGCATATGTGTATGTGTTTGTGTGTGGGTGTGCGCTAAGGCGCATCGGCATTATTTCGCTAGAAAGGATATCGGGAGTTATTTTCCGTAGTTGCGGATGCGAATTTAAAATGTAGCAGAGTGTCACGGATTCGATTCCTCCGCCGCCTCCGATACATATATTTTTACTTAAGGGCGGCAACAACGGGCTCTCTTCGCACAATGTATTGGAATTTATGTATTTCCGAATACCTCGCGGCGCACTCGATCACATTTTGATTGCACGTGAAATAAAATACCTATGTCGATGGTGGCGGTGGCGGCAGCGGCAACGGCGGCGACGGAGACGACGGAGGCGGCAGCAATGGCAATGGTGGAAAAAGTGCGCGCCGGCACAACGAAATATTATATATGGAAATCTCGGGATGCTTCCACGCCGATATTTATTTACATTTACATGCACGTTGCAAGTAACATTCGCCGCATATCCACATTCTGTATGTATGCATTGCATATAGTTAGTAGATTTTCTTCCACCGAGCGACCATATCTACCATCCATCTATCAGCAACGGTGGTTATACCATTGCAACGCGTTCGGTATTATTGCTACATCGCACAGACAAGCGGATTGTATCGACTACGGTGCTACATGCATCCTAGTGCTCGTTGGATTTTTCACTTTAATAATTTATTGCACAAATGCACATTCGACACATTACGATTTATTTATGTGTGTGCCTCAAATCGTTTACATCCTAGTTGCGCCGCTGTGTGCTTGCCTTCTTTCCCTCTTTGCATATATGTATATTCTCCCTCTCTAACTCTATACTCCTTTTTCTTTGAGAATTTGCCATTAATGGACAGAACCTGGCACCTTATGAAAATTGTTGGAAAATCGGTTTGTGATTACACATTATGTTTCTGTATTTTATATTGGTGAAAACGGTCCTTTTTTACTTATTTATCAATTTTTATATCCGACAGTAAGTGCGATTGTTGGGGATACATTTTAATTTATTGCTGCCCCTGTCCCAAAATTTAGAATACAGATACTATTTACTTCAATAAAATTTATTGAAACTTTAAGTAATTTAATTATTTTTTTTTAAATTTTCTTCCAAATTTCAAATTTTTTATATTAAAAATTTACCAGCTGACAATTTTAAATTGTTTTTCAAGATGCAATGATTGAAATTCGTTTATTTTCTTTGTTAATCAAATATTTTTAAAGAAATTTCCAATACCATAACATGGGACAGAAGGAGTGCTTTACTTCCGGTTTAACGGAAGCTTTATCAATTAATTGGTTTGTTGTTTTAAAGGCCAGTTGTTTTTTTAATAAAAACTTCAAAAAAGTGAATACAATATCAATAAAAATTTATTTTTCATTAATTCAATTTTTGGCACAATTTTAACTAAACACTCCAAATAAAAATTGCTTTCAATTGAACTGATTTAATAGACAAAACTATTAATTAACTATTAATATTTCATTGACACTTTCCATTTTTTTTTAATTGCACTTATTTTAAGGCAAAATTCTATTATTGAATTCTGATTCTATAAAATATGTAAAAATTCAATTTTAAATTTGTAATCTAAGATAACTAGGAATTGGTTGGGAAAACACATGATATTTTAATGGCATCTTATGTTAGCTTATTGTCCCTAATTTTGAAAATGAAAATTTTAATTCTCAAATAAAAAAAATAAAGCTTTCTGAAGTAATGCCAACTTTTTATTAACTCTAAAATTGTATTTAGTGTGATTGTTTGTAGATGGATTTATTATACATAGTAACCACATAGTAGTAATATATGTAACAGGAAAAGTGGAAAATGTAATGGATTTTGAAGACACGTTTAGCAGAGGCACGTTTTTGCCGCAATGAGCGTCGTCTTAGTGGCTGATTTTCCCCTTTTTTCATATTAGGCATTAAAGTTAATCGTACAGTGTATTCTCATGAACTCATCTCTCATGTGCGCTATTGCAAAATAGTGCACGTAACTGCGTTTTAATACAGCCGCATTTTAATTGAGGCAAGAGCACGACGTTTAATATCACGGTGTCGAGCATGTTTAATTCGCCAACCTGCCTTATTATACTTACAACAAGTACTCGTGACTAATTTTCTATAAACACTACAAACAGTTTTACACACACTACTTTCATTTATACTTGCACATATTTACAGGATATATACAGTTAAGTTCCGCAAATGTTGGAAGAATAATAATAATTTTTTAAGGGTGCACATTTAGTTTGATTTTCTTTTAAAATGTTACGCTAATTTTTGAATTAAAATATTAATTTTAATAAAAGTTGCTGAAAAATGTACTTAGCCAAAAGTAGATGAGAAAATTCAGTATTTAATGTTGGCCGCATCTTACTCTAACGCTAAAATTGTTAAATTTTTTAATCGACTTTAGAAACATGGATTAATTTTTTCAAATTTATATTTCTTAACTGAAACTGAAATCTGAAATCCGGTAAAATGAATATTTTTATCTTACGAAATATTTAGTAAATTTTATTTAATTAAGCGTCGCCCCCAAGTTTATTCAATTCGTTCATTAAAAGTTAGCAATTTTTTACATTTATTCAGAAATATTACCCTGAATTTTTTGTGGCTTTACATAAAACATTAAATAAAGAACAATAAATTATTCGTTGAGGATAAAATAAGCATTTATTAGCTTACATATAAACGTTTTAAAATACTAAGAAAATGAAAGAAACGTTTAGACGAAGTAAAAGAAGAAGAGGAGGAAGAAGAAGACATTTGGCTGTAGAGGTGTTATTGTCGCTATGAAAATGTTTATTTATGTGCATTCGATATCGCGTTGCTGCATTAAACTAATGCATATTCCAGACGCCAGTATTTACATTTAGTCGATTGGCTAAGGATGATGGAAACTTGGTCTCAGGAGAGGCATCCATCACTTACCTGCTTAGCTAGCTCTGTTGCTACTGCTGCTGCCGCTGCTGATGCTGCTGCTGCTGGTCCTCACACTACTTACTCTCCTTTGCTCAATAGATGCACACATAATCCAATTGGATACATACGTATCCATCCATACAGTCAGAGAGCATCGCAGAGACGAGCGAAAATTCGCGCAATCGATAAAACATTATTTATGTGTATAATCTACTCGTATTAATTATCGGTGCAGCATAATTACATACATCTGGATGTATGTTTAAATATATCGATGCGCGGATAATGATCGCGCAATAATGAAAAATGCATTTCAGTGTAATTTAGTACATAACTGGATTGTGGGAAATTGAAATCGACTTTGAGATCGCATTATAGATTTACTTGCATGCTGCTGCTTTAGTTGTTAATAAATAATTACCAACTAATTACTTTATTTAAAAGTCCTACAAATTGTCGTTAATATATTTTATTATTTCGCTCTACTGGATGTCCGATAATGGAAGAGGACTTCAATTAGTAATTCCGCATCTGTAAATCCCATTAAATATTTGTATAAAATACAATATATTTTTTATTCCGATGCATTTTAAAACAATATCTGAATAGAAAGTTTAATGAATAAACAAACCGAGTGAAATTTTCATAAAGTCGCCGAGGCTACTGTATGTGAAAATGGTATTTACAGAGAAAAACGATCAGCCGCACCGCGTTCATTAATAATTACAAATTTATGACACCAGTAGGTACTGTACAAACAAATCAAATGAATAATGAATATCGTTAAAAAGAAGCCATTATTGCGGCCGTAATTTGCGCGTCAGTTCGTCGGTAATTACTTTTCGAGATTTATTCAATTGGCATTGTGCGAGTTCTCGGAAAGCCTTTCTTTCAATTCCGACCGTAAAATCGCTTCGAAAATCATAATAAAAACACACATACAGACACACAAGCACACATGCTCTGGTACACACAAACGCATCGAATACAAACGCACAAATCACAAGAAGGGCATTGAAAAGTACGAGCGTAAAAGCTCGCGCGTATAAACGCAATAATAAAATTAATACAGTAACGAGCGAAAAGTTTGCACTTGCAAATGCGCATACAAACGGACTTTGCCATTTTGCGCGCTCGTTAATAAGCCACTAATTTAAATGTCCGTTTGATGTGCTCTTCAGCGCAAAATATATACGGGTGGCAAGCGAGACGAAACTTCGGCTCACCGAAGCTTTCAAGTGCAGCTTCAGCAGCAGCTTCCAGTTTTACTGTTTAAATGGTTTAAACGTAAACGCAAATTACATTTGGGAAAAATTCTGATCGCCCTGTGTATTATAAGGTGTTGTTTCTTGTCCTTTTTTTTTACATCGTCGTTGTTGCTAATAAAGGTGACCATTGAAAGTGCTTCTTGCAGGTCTATACATGGCCAGATGTTCTGAATTCAATGTCCGTTTAACATAATGATACATGTAAATGAATAGAGTTTCACTAATGCACACTGTCATCGGGTGCGAGTTCAATACCAGTAGCAAGGACGATGCGAAGATCCTTTTTGCATCCACTGCTGAAAAAAATCGATGAGTTGTAGCTAAAGTTTACGAAATTTTTTATAATATTTTTGTTTTTCGATATTCGATATAATATAATCAATTAAAAACTTAATTCTTTTTTGTTGTTGTTATAATTATTTGAATCTTTAGCATTCAGCTTGCATCAATTATAATTAAAAAGTAAATTTAAATTCGTTTCCGTTATCATTGTCCTATAACGTTCGTAAAATGAATATTCAGCTGTTTGCTTTAATTAACATGACGCGTCAATTTTTAAGGCGTTTATTATATTTAGGCTAAAGGTTCTTTCTTTCTTTCTCGTTCTTTGGAAGGCTTTTGTTCCGCACGTAGATATACATATATATTGGGTGCTTCAGTTTGAATTGCGCGTTGAAATGTCAAATGGTACACTTTCGGTCCGAATGGAAAGTAAAAGAATAATGCAGCATTAATTGCAACAAAGCGCTTCGGGCTCTCTTACGCTCATTATGTGTGTGGCTCGAATCACGAGTATTCGTAATTAATAGATTAATTATTATTGGTATGACTTCGATATGGGCCGCTTTTAGCGTAATTAATCAACTTTCTAATATTTAAACGCGCATCATCGACCCCGTTCACATAATGCTATCGCATTCAGTCCCATTTGTCTGTATCGATATTATTGATTTTTATTTTTTATAAAATTTATGTTACGATTTTGTATTTGATACTGTTATATTTACAACAAATTTAATAATGTGTTAATTGCAGCTAAAAGAGTACAAAACTTGGAATTTTTAGGAAATTCAGAAACACCTCAAAAGGGATGGTTATTTTTTACTATTGAAAATAACCGATTTCTTGATTTTTTATTTATTTATAAAAGTTTCTTTAAATGAATAAAAAGATTTTAAATTATTTAAGTTATTTGCATTAGAATTGTCAATTGTTCATGCGCAATAGTTCTCTGTTTCAAATTTCTTTCATAAAATACTATTTTTCAAGGAAAAAAATAATTCCTTATTTCTTTAAAAAAATTTCCCCTAAAATTAATTTAAATTAATTTTCAACTTTAATAAAGAAATTAAAAATAAATTAAGTTTTAAAAAAAGAACACAAAACTGGTTTACAATAACAAAAAAATAAAATATAATAAAAAAGCTGGAAATATTTGTTTGATTAGTTGCTATAGATACATTCACATTAAACGAATCATCGATTTAGATATAGTTTAAGGCGATGGTATCGATGGTAGTAGAATCACTTAGATTTCAATTTGCGCGATAAAGACGGAGTGAAATTAATAACGCGTTATTGGTGCATGTAATTGCGTTCGCGATCTGGCCACGGGTTATAAACCGTGCCGGATCAAATGAATGATGGTGCTAATGAATTTATATTTCGCCCGCCGTTGCTTCTGATGCTCGCTCACCAGTCTTTTCGCCTTCTTCTCTCCGGTGCAAGTGCTCTGAGGGACACACGGTGCACACCTACGCACACCGCATTGTCCGCACACTCGCGCTGCAATATTCAATTACGATCGAGGGCGCGCATCGCGGCGAGCGGAGCGCGCAATAAAAAGGACGCGAAGAAGCAGCAAGCTCGCGCGCGCGAATGCAGCAAACGTAAATGAGATAAATGCCTATGTGCGCTTATAGATAGAGCGCGTGCATATTTAATAAATTTACTCGTAGATTATGCACACATACACACACACACACACACACACACACACGTGCATTTATACGGCAGCGAGCCGGGGAAAAAACGTATCGCGATGTGTTCGGAAGTCGATGAGTTATGGTGTGCCGTTTGGAAATTTATTGACTTTCAGAAACAATATAAAATATTTTCGCAAAATTCCCTTTCGATTCTTTCCTCTTCGCTCTGTCTCTTTGCGCTTATATCCGTGTGCCGTGTTTCTTTTCGTTCTTTCTTTTATTTTTATTTTTTATTTTTTTGTTTCTTCTCGGTGCATATGTATACTATATGGGTGCACAGTATATGTAGAAATGAAGAATGCAGACGCGATCGATTTTTTGTTTTTCACATTCTCTGCTCTCTTGAAGCCGATGCTGTTGCTGCTGCTGCTGCTGCTGCTGCTGCTGCTGCTGGTGCTCTCTCTTCTCCTGGCGAGAACTTCGTTTTAATTCTTTTGGGAACGCACTAATCAACCTTTCGGTAATTAAAACAGTCGGAATCCGGCGCGATCAGATAGTTTCCTTTGCTTTACATACCGATACACCAATAACATCGAACAAACCAGACGAAATTTATATTCCGTTTTCGGTCGCTGGGACAAATAAATGTATGCATGTCGTTATAATGTTTTTTGTTTTATTTTTTTGGAAATCTTGATTTTTATTTTATTTTTAAATTTAAGGTTCTTTTAGATGTAGTACTATGAATATCTATTCTTTTAAATTAATATGCAATGAAGAAATTGACTTTAATGAATATTTAATTTTTTTTTTATATAAAAAAATTTTAAATTTGCTATTTGAGCGCGAAAATTCGTCAACACTTCAAAACGTCAATAGTTTTCTCCATATTCAATTTGGAATCTTAGAAATTGGTACCTGGAAATGCAACTTAAATAATTTGAAGAACAAAATAAGCAATTATTGACTTGCAAAAAGGAAGCCAATAAACAAGAAACTCGAGTACCGAAGCAGCATTAAAAACAGTTAACGCTGCAAAAAGGCTTTGTAAATAAGTTATTTTAGGGTGAGTATGAAGTAATAATAATGCAGCAAAAGACCGAGCCTCAAGCACCTACAAAGCGAAAAGCAAAAAAAAAAAAGAAAAGAAAAAACGAAAACAATCTTTGGTAATGTTTTGCCATCAGAGAGCGACGATCGGACCGGCAGTAAAGTATAGGAGACAAAACAATTTTGAGGCGGCCAAAAAGGAGAGTTTTTCGGGCACTATGCGGCATGCAGAGAATGACCATCACGGCCAGTGCATCGGTGTTGCCGAACGCCATAAAAATACCGCTGGGGGTTTACTTCTTCTTCTTCTTCTCCTCGGTGCACTCTTCTGCTGCACCCGATCTCGCGAATGGACCTCTTCTTCTTCTGCTTTTGCTGCTGCTGCTGCATTTGCTGCTTCTTATTCTTGTTATGTATTATATTGTGTGGTTCGTCGCTTCTTTTTTTTTTTTGTTGTTGCTGTTTCTTTTAGGCATCGGCCGTTTCATTTCGTGTCACTCGTTCTTATAATTTATACTACGCACCACATTAATTTCATCTTGGCGCGTTCGCGATATAAATAATAACTACACACACCACGTATGATATAACCGCAATATAATAATGGCAATAAGAATAATAATAATAATATCTGAAGAGCGAATCGTTTATAAATTAAATTCGAGCAGGGGCGACACTCGTAAAATTAAGTATGACATAAACTCGACTATTTTATTCATACTTTTATTATACGCCCCAATACTAAAACCATCTCGCGATCAAACTGCTTTTATGTAAACATATGGACTTCTTGTGGGCTTCCCTTTTTAAGTGTTATAATTATGCCCGGTTTTAGTGTTCGAATCAGTACCGGGAACGATTTTCTTCCCTTCCTTTTTTTTATTATTATTTTTATATGTAAAAGGTTTTATGATTATAAAATTCTGGCCTTTTTTTCGGTATATTAATAATTTGTTTGAAACTTTATGGATCTGCCATTCGTTTATCGTACACAGGGAGTTCAATAAATGAAAGTATAAATTTGCCATAACTTCATTGTTTTAGGTGAAATCCTTATTTTTTTTTCTGCGTATACTGCAAGAAGAGATATTTTTTATCGTAATTCAAAAACGTCAAAATTAACACCTTTTTATCCTATGGAAACATTTAAAATCTAATAAACCGAAAGCATCCTTGTAATTTCAGTTACCTACTGTCTTCCTGAACTTGCAGCAACCTAATAAAACTAATTTTATTCATTAATAATACAAAGTAATTACATAACAAACAGCAATAGCTTCTTTTATGGTTTTAATGAATACTGATTAGCTGTACCATAAACGTCGAACACTTCTAATTAAAATTTGTGAAAATATTCCCCTTTGGCGCACATATTCATTCATTCTCATTCCTATACCACATAATATGTATTTAAAAAGACGAAGAAAAAGAAGGCAACGAAATTACATGCACGTGTTTACATAAATAAATACCCTTTTCATCCCTGTAGCAACACCATATACCTTCAGCTACTCGTTTCTTCATCATCTTCATCATCATTCCGAAGATGAAGAAGAAGAGCAGTGAATTATTAATAATGGTCTCGGAATGTTGTCCAGCCGTATAGGTATAATGAAATAGACGTCTCTTCGAAGCTTATTTACATAAACAATTAAGCAGTCTGCTTAAAAATGAGCGCGGATCAATCATCATTTTCCATCTGGAGAGCATAAACATGGATGGGCTACCGGTGGTGCTGCGTGTAGCGCGTTATCGGATGCAGCAGATACGGTAGATGGAAATGCACAAACAATCAACATAAATAATGAGCGCTTAATTAAAAATAATATTTAAGGAGTAGCATGGGAGGTACCGGTAGTTGTATTTTTAACACCTATTACTTTTACACACACACACACACACACGCAGATATATCATACCAATGCACCTTCCTTTGCTGCTTTTTCGTAGCAAGCCATCATTTTTCATTAGGATGAATGAATGGGTTAGATTACTTTTTTGTATTTCGTTTTTGCTTTTCTCTCTTTGGTGTTGGATATTTTTCTTCTTTAATTAATGAATTGATGCTAAAGATTCTTCAAATAACTTGGACAAAATTTTTGAAGCTCACAATTTTGAATTAATGTGGTAAACAAGAGATTATTTTAATATTTTATTGATAAAATGGCGACCAAATTTATTACAATAACAAAATAACTCCGATTGTTTTGTTTCCAGCATAAAGCTCTCATTTTGCAATACGTCCGCTACGCAATTAACATTTAGCGCTTAAGACGACGTCCCGTTCGCGAATTGATTAGTCTACGACTGCTTTCGCGCCGCATAACTTTAATTGCTCCTTTTTCTGCCCTTTTGTTACCGTTGTTCTTCTTCTGCTTGTATTACTGCTGCTGCTGCTGCTGCTGCTTCTTAAAAAGGCATAGTTTATAGACTTGCATACAAAATACGAATGTATGATACACACTTAGGTGTATAAAGGAGCGCGAGAAAAATGGCGATTTCTCAGGTATGCACAATAAATGAATAATAATCGCAGTCGGTCCGAGTGGAATGTGGTAAAGCAGTATGAGTTTCAAGAGGGCTAAGGCATATTTAACATATTCCGCGAGGAGGAATTGCACGCTAATGTTTCGAATTGTTTTATTGGCAAAGTGCATGAATAATAATGCATCTCACCACAGGCGCGATTTCCTATGCATACACAACGGATGCCTATTTGTATTTATAAATATTCATAAGTGTTATTTCTGACGAGCACCTCGAGTGATTATTCCGTACCTTCTGACAGCGACGGTGCACCATACGATCTGCATCATTAATTATTATTATGTTTATTTGTTGCAGTCGTTTTCTATATATATATATATATATATATAGTATATGTATATACCTCTTTCGTAAAATGTTAAATTCATATCTCACGTTCAAAAAAAAAAAAAATGCGAAAGTCTTTTCTATAACGTGGTTTTCGTTGTTGCAGTGGTACCATTGTGATTTGGAAGGAATGCCCGAAGATTTGGCTGGCAAATTCCTACAATTGGATGCCGACGAGGACACTTTGGAGTTCTTACAGAAATCGGAGGAGAAGTCCGACTGGATTTTCATGCAGTTATGGCATTCGGTGGCCAAGAGTTTCCTCAGTTTATTCATGACCCAGACTTCAATCAATGGGTAAGTCTTTGCAATTCTTTTTTTTTTTCAATTTGTTTGTCTAAATTCATCATTTTTGAATATTTTATTACAATTCTAATTATTGAATATCTTAAATTATGAATTAAAAGTAACTCCTGGAAAGTAGTTTTTTTTATTAAGAATAATTGACAGTAATTTAGCGGGAACAAAAAACCGAGCGCAAAAATCCAGAAAATTTCCCATAACAGGCGACGGCAATAAAAACAATTTTGAAGTAAGAAAAGGGCAATTACGCAAGGAAAAGCTTCTGTGCTTGCGCGCGATGTGATCGGAAAGGTAAAGAATCTGAAACCGTAGACGGCAATAATTAAAGAAACAAGTGAAAGACGACTGGTTCGTCTTCAGCGTGTTCATTGAGTTCCAACAAAGTGGAAATTATTGATTAAGTCAGAAGGCTGATCGTGTGATCGTTGTCCGTCCGTGAAATATAATTCGCTGCTAATCTTTTCATCTAATTTAAGTCTCCCGTTTTAACCGCAATGAGGCTTTTACGTTTGTGGTTCACACGTCCGGTTCGGGATTGAATCTTGGCGATCTCTATCATCTCCACATCATAAATCACCGCTGGTAATTGCGCTGATGCGCGCCTCCATTCGCAGCATCCGAACGCAATGCACGGCGTAAATGTGCAACTGCAACAATCATAGCAATAGTTTATTAATGCCTTACGCACTTGCAACTCATGTTTCTTCGCCCATATAAGACACTTATGGTTTAGTGTCATACCAAGTTTTCCTTATAGTTCAGAACTGACTTTGTGTCTTTTTGTTTCGTTTTACGCGCTGGGTGTGGAGTTCTAGCATTAAATATTAGTACTTAGTATCCTTTTGCTGATGGTTTACATGGTCTATGGTATAATTGCATTGTGTGGTATACCAATGAGGTATGTATACAGGATATACATCGCATTTGATGTTTTTTTTTTTTTAAAGGTAACTTAAATCAGTTCGAATTTAAAACTCATTTTTAAGTTAATTTCAACAAAACATTTCAAATTTTGATATATTTAACCATTTTGGATAAATACTTGTAAGTAAATTTGTGAAATTTCTAAGTATAAATGAAAATCATTGTTCAAAAGAAGCAAATTAAATGCGGCATGTGTTTTGTAAGGATTGCAAGGACTGTGGTAATGAAACACCCGGTATGAAAATGCGGTGCGGTGGTGGCGGTTTCCTCTCTGCCCATGCTTGGAGATCACATGCCTTCGCGAGATATATCTAGCATATTGTATTTACGATCATGATAATGAAGTGTCCAAGAATTAGCATTAAATGTAATTCAAGTGGCCAATCGGGCTCTGGCTTCTTTTGTGTTGCTAGTTTATTGTGGCCGCTGCGAGATTAATAGTTGGAATTAATTCAGAATCTGCTGGCTTTCATTTAAGAAATGTCCAGCAGCTTTTCGGAAGACTCGTTATTATCAAAGCTCGGCACGTATTTTTTCGCCTTATTTTTTTTTTGCTTTTTCCTCTTCTACCTCTTCGCTCGTATTTCGTTTTTGTTTTTCTGTCTTTCCTTCATTCTCTCCTCGACGACGTAAATTTTCGTCACTAAAAACCGCTTACATGCATTATTGTTCCCTGTACCCAGGTTCATCGCTTATTCTATTATAAGTTGTTTCGGTCTTTTTTGTTTTTTGTTTACGGATTAAGATGATTACAATTAGGAATTATTTGTTTAATTACGAAAAATTGCTCGGAAAAAATGTCTTTTGTTTATTTGTGCGGCTAATGGGATTTTAATTACTGATGGCAATAATACCGGTAATAGTATAAAACTATTTGACAAGTAATTATAATTTGTTATTTAATAATTGCGGAATAAAACAGAATAATTACGCGTTTTGTTTTAATGTAATATGTTTTTTTATTCCTTCTTAAAATTTTCAATTTCATAGCCTTTTGAAACCACTTTTTATTTTTATTTTTTAAATTTAATTTTTAGTTGAAATAATAACATTTTAATTTCATTTAATGTAAAATAATCAATAAAATTTAGTAAGACATATCTTTCATTTTCAGCATCACTTAAATATAACTGGAAGTGATAAATAATTTGAATAATCTATATTTAAATGTGAATTAAAACGAGTAAAAGTATTCCACTCTGTAAATTTAAAATAAGAGTGCTTTTACCAGAAATTTATTAAAAAAAGATATTAATTACCAATATTGTACCTTAAAATCGAGAATGAACAAATTATATTTACAATAAAATGGTTAAAATCACAACTTTTTCAAAATATTAAGCAAACCCCACTGCATTCATCGTCCTTTTAGTTTAGGCTAATACGAAATTTCCCAATCTAAGAGGAACTTCATCACTTCGCACCTTGCATTAAAGTTGAAAGTGAAAAAGTGTTCTTGATGGACGCCTATTTAAAAACCTATACACAATTTATAAATTTAATCATACGAAAAATTCAATAGAGGTAGCTAAGGAAGGAAAAAAGAAGGAAACGAAAAATGAGCCTAAAATTTAAGCTGAACTCACTTGTTTCGCTTGATTACTCTTCGGATGCGGCTTTCATTAATTTCCCACTGACGTACTATGCATGTGTATGCATTTTGTAAAAGAGAATGCAAGCACACACATACACACAAGTACATCTATACATAAGAAAGAAGTAAAAAATTTGTAATTACCGCGTGCGTAGGATAATTTCCTGTTCTTCAATTATGTGTATAGTAATTCTCGACGCTACTAGAATTAAAGAAGAGCTAATTAATAACAAACTCGCTCGTAATGATACGTCAGGTTTGAAGGAGCATCACAAGCTACTGTGTATGCTTTTCTTCTTCTGCGGTCTCTCCGGCTATATAGGCACACATTTACAGGAGCTGCTTGTGTGTGTGTGTGTGTGTGTGTGTGTGTGTGTGTGTGTGTGTGTGTGTGTGTGTGCTGGAGGCGGCAGAAAACTACAAAGTCACAAAATCTCATTAACGTTTTCTTCGGTCGCGCGCCCGTCG
>JASKGO010004117.1:0-31767 GCA_030556065.1 Holobus sp. GC000080
ATTTTTAAGTCGGGGGCCGTGGGGGGCAGGGGGTGACTGTTACGCCATAACGAAATATTCCAAAAGATGTCCCCCTAACAACAAAAATTGACGTGTCTCAGGGATTTTTCTAAAAATTAGTAGTTTCCATGTTATTCCGGGTGGATACTTTTCGCTGGGACACCCAGTATAATTGAAAATGTTCATTTTTATCTATTTTTATAATTTTCTTAGGGTCTATTATTAGTAATCATTATTCCTGAATAATAAGACTCTGAAGTTGAGCAAAAATAATTATGGCAGTAATAGACAATTTTTCTTAAAATTTCAAAAAATTGCAATAGTATAATATCCACAAAAGCAAACTTTGATAAAAAATAATATGTTTTTTCCACATTATTGACAAGGACTGCAAAAAAATTTCACATTCAGGACCTACATCTAAAAATCGTGTTGACCAGTGTTATTGATCATATTGCACAGCTAGAAAATCCAACTTCCCGGCGTAGTATCGAAGTATCAAATCAACTTTGAGAAAGTTTATAAAACGTTCATAAGAAAAATATGAAGATTATAGAAAATTGTATGTTTCAATACAACTTTTTGTTCATTGCCAACATTTTATTTTTCCAATAATTTTGGAAATTATAAAACTTACAAACTGAATCCGATTACTACTTCAAAATAAGATTAAATTCCATTGTAAATACGTCAAAACAAGAGGCTATTGTTAATGATAATGACATTTTAAAGGGAGATAAATTTGAGCCCTCTGATATTTCCAAATTTCGCCAATACTTGTAATGTAATCAAGACTAACCTCTTAGTCTCTCAAATAACAATAACGGCTTTAAATAATAGCTCCTCGCTGAACAATTTATTCCATTTCTGCATTGATCGAGTTTTGTTATAAAATTACTTGGAGATTTAGTTTCCAAACATTCAATAATATTAGCTGCAAGAACTTCTAAATAGTTTCCAAAACCAAAAACAAAAAAAGCTGAAGGAAATTTAATATTTCGGCAAAAAGTATAAATAAAATTTGTCCACAATTTACTAAATTTTGTAGCGATTAAATAATAAAGTTTAATTAGGAAACCTGCTTTGTTTTTTCTTCGCTCGCAGGGCATATAAACGAGGGGCGCGATTAAAGGCGACGTCAGAAGGAATGTGTATCATCCGGGCCTTTTATATTAAAATTCGTCCTGTGGCGTTTACTCAAATTAAAAGTTTAATTTCTTTCGCCCGAGAAATATGCATGTTGATTACAATTCCCGCAGACTACGTCTTACAAGCTGTGAGTAAACTGTTTCGCAAGATGTACTACGTGAACGGCTCTCCACCGGTCGGAGATAATTAAAAAACATCAACTTTGGGAAGCAAACAAAAACGCGGTGGTAATGAGAAAAACACAAGGGACGGTAATTTAATTCCGAAAAGCGGAAAATAAAAGTTTAATTAAGTGAAAATTAGTTGAATCGCATTGAATCTGCCTTAAACGGGAATTCTTCGATGCGACGCGACGCGGCGGACCGCTTTTTCTTCGTTGCGCGTCTTCACTTTGCAGCCGGGAGAGGAAATATATATGTAGCACATAAAACTCAAGTGATATAATGAGATTTGGCACATCCTTTCAACGGATATTACATTCTGATAAATATCTTTAGGGCTTGCAAACCACTCTGCTCTCTTTTCATTTCTCCCTTCTCGATACCAGTCTTTTTAATATGCCGGGCTTTTAGTGATTTTAATGAAATATGGCAATTTACTGAAGCACAGGCTACATTTCAATGTTTTAAACTCTTAATTTACTATTATTTTCTCTTTGGATTGAAGCGGAAAACCAATGTATGGGGTGAATAAAAAAAAATATTTTGATTCATTTAAAAAATAAATTACCGTTTTTTTTAAATAATTAAAAACCAGTATGGAATTATTGTTTCTAAGGGGCTAAAATTTGAAATATAATAAAATGGAAGTGGTGGATGACATGAAAAGGAAACATGATAGGAAATTGTTTTTTTTTTACAAAGTGTAATTTATACTTTAACGGGAATAAGAATATAATAAAAATGCGGATATTGTATTTAAAAGATCAATATTTGGGTTATACTTCCAATATTTCCGAAAGTACATTAAAGAAACTAATTTAGAATAAGATTTCATCAATATTCTAAAATTTAGAATAGATTTATTTAAACATTTTACCGGTAAAATTTTGATGGTCTAAATTCTATACCGTTTTTCTTCTATTTTTTGTTCCCCAAGAGCAAATAGAAACACATCAGAAAAAACAAGAAGCTGAAAGCCCGTGGGCGAAAGTTCACACTCATTTCGCAAATGTATTATTGTTTCGAAACTCAAGTCTTTTGGAATCCTAAAGGACGGTTATGAATCATCATCATTTGTCTTATTCACGTAACAGGAAACTCCTTATGAAATCTGTCATGTTTTACGTACCCTTGCTTCCCAACAATGAGAGAAAGTTTTAAATTCAATTTAACTTTGCTCACTTACTTCGCGCTCTACCTGCCTTCATTCTACATACATCTACCACATGAGAACGAGCCATCTAATATTCACACATAGTGCAAACATTCTGTTCTGCGCGAACATGTATTAGAGGCAACTCGCAATAAATACCCTTCCATCTCCATATGTGCAGCGAGTTATTGCACAGACCAACATTCGAAACTTCCTTTTATTTAGTGTCCACTTATGATTAATTCACTGGACTTTATTATTTATGGCTTGCACACCGCTTCCACCCAGTATTATTTCCGCTTTACTTTTATTTCATTAACACTCTATTTTACATTTCTATTTTGGTGTTTTCAATATTTCTATGTCATAGAATGCGATTATAAAAGTAATCCATTTAGAATATCTATGTTTATCAAATGCTTTAAAAATTTCCCATGTCAGATTTTAATTTTAACTTATTGTTCAAAAATTGACTACATCTAGTAAATTAAATGTAGTTGGTGTATTACTTTTATGATGGCAATGTAAACTGAATAATGATGAATTGCAGGAAAATGCAAAATTTAATAAAAAGACACGACACATAATAATTATTCAGCAGGATACATATTACATTCATAGTATATCTATACAAACAAAGAGATCAAAGAAATAACAGAATAATATTAGTAACAATAAAGCAACCCTTGTGCAGGGCGGAATTCAAGATAATATTTGCTCTAGTTCTTGGAAAATATCCATTTGCTTTCCTGCAAGAGATAACATTTACATATTTAGCTAATTGATTATTTACTCTTGGAATATGAAATGCTGTTTGTTTTGCGCATCCTATACGGCCACTAATTGCATTAATATTGAATTTTTGCCTTTTGTTATTGAGTTTTTAATTGATTAACATTAAAATAATGTTAATCCAATATACAAGATGATTGGAAGAAAATTGTAAATGCTAATAAAGGCGACGTCATCAGATTTTTGATATTTAAAAAATATCACCATTACTGCCTCTGTCCCACAATACTGTTTTTACTTTGTCCAAAATAATGGTATAAAAATACATATTACTTCAATAAATTTTATTGAAATTGAAGTTAGAATTAAAATTGGAATTTTCATTTTAATTGCTAAAATATAGAGGGAACCGTGCAATTGAAAACAAAAATTTATTACAGAGTTTCGTACTGTTTGATTCCCAGCGCCTTCACAATGAATTTGGCATGTTTCAAAATTTCAATGGATAAAAGGAAAATTAAATTTTGCTTTCACTAAATTAGTTTTTGTAATTCCAAATATATATATTTTTTTTAATATTCAATTGCTTTGAAAAAAAAACTTTTCTAATTTTATTCTGACAAAAGAGTAGCAAGCCGTGAAATGCAATTTTTATTGTACAAACGAGACCGGTGTTATTAAAAAGTAATAAAGACAACAATAAAATATAGCGGAAACTTTAAAATTGCTTGGAATTGAAATCATAAAAGAAAATAAACCCAATTTTTTTTAAGAAATCTTAATTTTTACATATTAATATCTACGTTCTCTTTGAAAATCTGAAATATCAATAGAAGTGATCCGTTTAGATCGATAATTCCAGATTGTGTCTAAATTATTCTATATAATTTCATCAACATAAACTGAAAATCAATAAACATTACTACTAAATTTTAAAATAATACTTCCGTCGATATTTTTGTGGAAAAAATTTTTAATTGTTGTGGCACAATTTTACTTAAATCTGGTTAATATAACCCACTCTGTATGTTACATTTCAAGCTAAGAGAAAAATACGTTGAAAAAGTACTTGGCTTGCGAACACTAATTGTAACAGGAGATAATAAGGTCACGTACAATCTTTATTATTTTTTTTCAGAACGTAAATTATAAAACATAGCAAGATTCATGATATTTTGAATAATTCGCTAAACAAAAATATTTTTTTTATTTTAATAATGTTAACAACAAAACAAGATGTAAAAAAAGGAATAAAAAATAAAAACAAATTTTAAATGCTATATTTTTGTATCAGAATCAAAAAAGGTAAATTTATTACCCGGCGCTTTCACATTCCATAATACTAAAATATGTATTAGAAATAGATATTAATTTCTGAACTTACAAAAAGTGTATATTTTTGCAATAAATGACCATTTTATACATTAGTAGTTTATCATTTGTTAAAAAACAAAAAACAGATGTAGCTAAATCAGAAAAGAACCTTTCCAAAGCTTGCTACTTTTTTATTAAGTTCTTTATCCTAAGCATAAAAAGCAATGTCAACTCTAATTTATGTTTTTATTTTTTGTACATCATTCAAAATGGCTTTATAAATAATTCTTCATATTTTATTCTTCTTCATGTGAAGCTGAAGCTTAGCTTAAACAAAAAAATGGCAAACACAGCAATACGCAAACAGCCGGCAGGGGAAAAAAGGCACCTCGTACATAATGGGGATTGTGCGGATAAATTAATCAGGTCATTCTGCACGTTCGCAAAGCGTATAAATCAGAAAAAAAAAGCGAAAAGATTTCCCTTTAGATGGCAGGCATTAGAGAAGTCTCCAGGGAGTAAGTCTCTCGTACAAACACACTTCACACTTCTACAAACACAAATAAAACTTCTATGTGTCACGATTAAAGTGAATTACTTTTGATTCTCTGGGTCAGCAGGACTTCAACAGTGAAAGTTTTGTCTTTGTACTTCAGCGCGCTTTTTAAATTAATTGAAATACTTCGAAAAAGTATTACACCGATGGAAAAAATCTTGATTGAAAATATTTTTTCAAATAAATTGAATTCAATACAAAGCGGGGCTCAAATAAAGAGGAAAAACTGATACAAACCGAGCATACAGGGTGGCCATTTTTTCAACCAGAATATGGGTAACTTCAACAGTTTTGAAGAGAAAAATTTGGTTAACTGGGCTAAAATAAGCAGAATTGCGCTCAACTTATATCCCTTTGCAAAAATTGGATATGTCTGCTGGTTACCGAATTATCCATAAAAAAAGTGTCGTTTTTTTTTTGATAATTTATTCCAAGAAAACTATTTGTCTTAGAAAAAAGTTTCTAATTGTTTCTAATGAGCGCAAAATTCCACCCATTTTGGCTTATTTATACAAATTTCTGTACTTTAAACAGTAGATGGAACCGAAATTGGTTTGTACTTTTTATTTTTTAGTTTATTTGCCAAACAACTTGTACATTTAACATTAAAAAAAAAAATGAAAAAAGCGAACCACTTTTCCTTTCTCACCCTGTATAATTGCGTACAAGCTAAAAGAAGAAATGACGCGTCGTTATGGTAACGACGGCAATAGATCGGAAGAGTAAATCTGGCGTGTTGCCTGGTTACCTGTCCAGCCATGCCGGTAAATGTGTGGTTTTTGATGCTCCAGGAAGATCACAACCCGCCAGTGCATGTCTATGTGCTTGCCGCCCCCAACAATAAAATGCGGTACTCGGAAATCGAACATTCGTTTGTTTCTTCCTTTGAATCTCTTCTACAGAGTAATTCATAAAATCTACTATCGGTTTTGGCACATTGAAAACCGACATTGATTGTTATTATCCAATCATTTTCATTTAGAAACATGGTAAATAAATATTAAATACATAAATTTTAAACTTTTTTCAGAAACAGACAACGAAAAAGCTTTAGGTTTGATTTCAAATTGGCCACTCTGTATGAGCATCGTTGAATTGAGAATGTTTCGTACTGTCAACTGGAAATGGACAAATAGAACTCTCTAGTGCACATCCCTATAACTTCCCTATGGATCCTTTCGAAACTTAAATAAAACATGCAATACCTTTATAGAAATGTGTGTCTGTTTGTGTTTGTGTGTGTGTTGCAATTTCCAAATAAATAAATAATTAAAAACCAAAAGACTTTCAGGTGTTGCCAAGGAATAGCGAAAAGCGTTGCCAAATACAGTTTTCTTTTATCTAACGGCAGCTGCAGAGGATTTGCCAGAATCAATTATGATTTTCAGTAAATTTATGTCGTACCAAACTTAACCGTTCTATTATCTTGCAAAATGATCCACCGTTATTAACTTTTTGATTTATTTGTCTACCACATATTGCTCGTTATAAATACCAATTTTTACATTTTCAATTTTTAAAGTCAATATACAGGGAATAATCGATGTACGGGCAATTTCTACATTTCTTATGATAGAGATTCGGTTGAATGGATAAAATTGGGCAAAATTTTTTGCCCAACTTATATCAGTTCACTAAAATGTGATATGTCTGCTGGTTCCCGAATTATCATGAAAAAAAGAAAACTGAAAATCGTCGATTTCTTTGATAATTTATTCCAAGAAAACTATTTGTCATAAAAAATAAGTAATAAGTGTTCCCAATAGATATTTTTAAGTACAACCCAAATAGTTTTCAGGTTTCGGAAACTAGCGTCAAATTCGGCCCCTTTTTGCCCATTCAACCAAATCCCCATCTTTAGAACTATAAAAGTTGCCCATATACCGTTTGAGAAAATAGCCACCCTGAATACATTCCTTCATCAGCTAACCGCGGATCTTGAGCTATAATATTTACATATTTCAATGAATGAAAAAAAACTTCTTCCATTAAATGTAGTAAAAATAAATGCGACGACAAGTTTGTAACTCAAAATACGCAAACAAATCAATCAACACTTCCGAATGAGGGATGCCATAAGATCAAAAGAGATAAGTAATTGAAAGTTTACGTGGCCTATCACTTAAAGAAACATTAAAACTAATTACAAATTTCACCGTCGCTATCGTCTATGGTTGCCCATTGAATGTCGGGAGGGAGAGAGACCGACAGATAGAAGGAGAAGAAGAGGAAGAAGTGGGCATACAAGACTACAGATGTGGAAACTTTATTAATCAAAATAGAGCGCTGATAGTAGCAAGTAATTTTCTCTATGCAGGCGACATGAAGTTGTTTATCATCAGAGCAGAAAATTTAACGTCCTCATTAAAGCAGCGAACATATTTGCCATGCACGAATAAAAATTATTAAACATAAAGAGGAAAAAAGGTTTGCACTCTTACAAGAAATGCATTTCTTTTCGATACGGCTCTCTTCCGTTTCGATTTTCCTGTTTGCACATAAAGGTAAATAGTAGCAGTCCTTCCGTACATGTTTAGCATACGTTTCGAAAGCCGTGTCTGGGTAAACAGTTCGAAAAGGCCTGCGAGAGAGCTGTGTGCCGCAATGGATGGAGATCTTTTGATGCGTGCAGCTTTTCACCTTTCCCGACTGCCGCCGCTGCGTTTCCGTTAATGTGCCATTAATTATTTTCATTATTTTAATGGAACGCTCTTTGCGCATTTTTGAGGACGGCCATTTATGCATCCTCGACTGATGTGTCAAATTTAAACATACTTCATATTAATTAGTGAGAGTGTATTTTTGGATCGGTTTTCCACCGAATTCAATGCTATTAGCAGCTACTCCCTATCGTTAATTAAGAATATTATGCAGGCTCTCTTTTGCTCTAATTTTAGACTATTAGATTTGATTTTGAGCACTCGCAATTTTCGCTGCTCGGCTCATAATGACGGAAACAATTTCCCTTTTGCCAATGTACTTATCTATATTTAGTACGGAAGCGTTTCGCCATTTTTCATTGTTCCTGATGAACTAATTTAATATGGCTTGTCAAAGTAATGTGAAATGATCGCTTCCAAGTTTTCCCTTTCAATTTTTGCCGACATCATTTAAGAGATTTTCATTCTTATTATCTCTTTATTTTTGCCCAAATTACAATTTTTGATGATTGTTGCAATAAATAAATCACGTTCTATTTAAAATATGCAGAAAAACAGAAATAAACTAAAATAACAATATAGCATTATTTTTATATTTTTAAAATTGCTTCATTACATTTGCATCGAAAAAAAAAACAATTTAATAAATATTTTTTCATTAAAATCGTTCCACATATAAATATAATAAACAAAGCAATACAGTTTTTGAATTAAAAGCACAGAGAAAAGTAAATAACTGTATAAAGCGAGTTTCATTGCAAATCTGTATACAGTGTAAGGGGCAGCAATTAATTCATCTGGGGATTGGAGTCTCGTTTATCAGGTAAGTGAAATTAATTGAAGATTAGCCGTTTCCCGGAGAGGTGCTCGTTAAATGCTCTACTCTCTTGTAGCGTCATTGATGTCAGATTAAAATCGTAATGTGCACCAATAATATGCTTTTAGTGCAGCTGTACTAACTCCCTACATAGTAAAGACAAGCCACCTTACAGATTCTCGTAATTTATTAGCAATATAAGGGATGATAATAAATTCTCAATTTTTCCATTAAAAAAAAACTTCCTACATTAAACTTACGCTAAAGCAATGATTTTGCTTCCATCGTTAACCGCAAAAATTCTATTTTAATCGCTTTAAATCAAACACTTGAAAAATAAATTTCAAGCAAATGATTGTCCACCCTGTATATGTAATATAGCTCTAACATAGGCTTAACGCATATCTTTGGGTAATATAAGAAGGATAATGATCACTTATTGCTCTTACAGACTACTGACTTGTAGGTACCAAAGCGCACATTTCATGTTTAGTTGATGAAACAGCTAAAGTACCTTGTAGAAACAGGCCTTAATCTACACGTAAGCATTTCCGACCAATTAACTTCAATCCCGACTGTAAAAATTACTGGCTGCAAAGCTTACGCTGCAAAAGCTTTCGGTTAAGTGGCAACGCAGAATATTTTATAAACGTCTGCATTTGTACTTTTCGGTCGAAATAAAATAATCAGCTTATAGTTTTAAAGTTTAGCTGAATGTGCCAGAGCAGTTCAGTTAATTGAAACATTGAAAATTTCAATTATTTTATTAATTATATTGTAAATAATTTAATAAGCCGATTGCGAAGATTGCAGATTGCAACTATTGAAGTTATTGTTTTCCGGTATTTCTATTTTAATCACGAAAACAGCTGGTTTATTCATGAAGTCAATATTAATTTTTGTATACAAGTTTTAGTATTTCATCCCATTCAGAGGGATTATTAAAATTGTTTAGATGCTATCAACATACGATTTGAGATAATATCAATGAGAAAGAAGGAATAACGTAATAAATTATAGGTGAAAAAAAAAACGAAAACAAAAGGATCGATTCGAAAAGTTGAACTAATGGCGTCGAGTTTGGAAGCCTATCGATAGAACATATTTATGTTGTTCGGAGTCCAGACAAGCGTAAGATTGAAAACCTACGCTAGGTACAATATAAAAGGGCAATCTTGATTGACAGCGGTATAGAGAAAATAATAAGCTTTTAGAGAAGAAATATTAGAGTAAATGCAGGATGGAAGGAGTGCGACCGGCGCATTCACCCTCTCTCAAACTCCACTCACTTCGCCAACCAGCCATATCCTGCGAGATGCCACTTCTACTTTTCCTCTACATACACTACACTGCTCCTATATTCCCATTTATCCCTATACGAACCAGTCAATAATTCCTAAGAGAGATCATAACTCGCGATAATGGCCCTTATCTGCCCGAAACCCTAACAATTAAAATTACTATTATTATTCGAAAAGTTCTCGACGAAACTTTGCAGTCAATTAAAATTTTTAATTAGGATCTTTTTACAGTCAACTCAAATTCCATTTTTTCTTCCATTATGTAATCATTATAACTTTGTTTTTGAACAAATATTTTTTGTTTGCTGGAAAACGAAGCAAACAGATTTGATTTCAAAAAAGACGATGCCTTTTATTTGGTATTTTGCCGTAATGCAATATGCTCTTCTTGAACAAAGACCGACTACGGCTTGTTAGTTTAGTAATCCTTTTGTTACGAGACGTCTTTTGGGTGTTCTTAGTGTTATACCACCTACATATTCGTTCCGATCTGCAATTTTAATTGGTCCTTTTAATGGAATGAATACTCGGAACGATGTTTATTCGACTGTATAAGAAATGTGTGCTAATTTTAATGCGTTAGGCGTGTTCCACTTTGTAATTAGCTTGATTTATGTTTAGCAATTAGAAATCTTTATTATAGGCGCGCGAAAGCGAACGAGAATTCCTTTTATGACACGGCGAATTCGGAAAAATGGGGGGCTGATGGAATAATTGCGCAAAAAGTGCGTCAAAGTTTACGACCGGGTCTGCGTCGTTCAGTGTGTCACAACGTTTTCGAACCTTTCTCTGTTATTTTTTTTTTGTCGATCATGTTTAACAACTTTCAATTAAGGGAGCCAAATGTACTACTTTTTTTCTCGGTTTTTATGGCCCCGTTTTACTTCGTCTGGATTACTGGGTTTTGTTACTTCGAATTTTCTTTTTTTGGCACATTTTCATTTTATTTTATTTTATGTTCGGCGCAAATTACTATTTTATTTTCTTATATACATATATGTATGTATAAATAGAAACCTGTTTTTATTTCAAAAGCAAAATAAATAATCGTAGGGAACAAAAAAAAAACGAAATATTTTTAAGGGCGAATCTTTTATTTTCGAATTTTAAAGCCGCTTTTTATTCACAAATACTCATTTTCTCATTTTGGGGAAAAACGAGACAAAATAAAAAATAAATAAAAAATCCTCGATTTAGAGAAATAAGTCTTGTATACCACCCATTTAGTGACTGAATGTGATGTGAAGTGAAGTAAAGAAGACGCCGTTGAGAAAAAGAAAACTGGCGCGCAATTCGCACACATTCAAAATGCACTCTGAATGGACATGTTGAAAGGCAAAAGTACCTGGAGGAAAACCCGAGGAAAAAGTAAACACTTTGTCATTTAATTTAATTAAGACTCATTAAACGTGCGGGAGGGAAAACGGGAAGTGGGACAGATTTAGCGAAAAAGTGTTCTCGGTTTTCAGGTGTGTGTGTGCGAACGCAATTTCCCACATCATTAATTTCAATAAAGGCGCGGAATATTAAAACCGTAAATATGAGGAGGTATTTCGCCGGGAATTTTCCAGATCATGAATCACAAACATATATTAGAGTCTCCTTGGGGAGGCGGCACAAAACACTTTGCCGCAAACTTTACGGCCCTCCGAAAACCTCACCTACTTGTTTATTCTGCACGCTTAAATGTATTTTCGTCTCCTCGGCATTTTTTCGCCGCCCCGCGCGCCACAGGAAATTAACTGCAATTGGCTGAATCCGATGCGGCCGCTGCTACTGCTGCTGCTGTTGCCGCCGCCGCCAACGCAGATAATTTGCATAATTTGCTAATCTCATAATTACCCTTTATGCTAATAATCAACGCCGCTTTGTTTACAGATTTTTCCTAGTTATAACAATTTAAATCTGATGACTTTAATTGCTTTTTGTTAATTTCTAATTTCAAATAAGTATTATCAAATTGTAACTGCTCTTTTTTATATTTATATAAGTTAATTCATTACTGAATTTGCATGAAATAAAGAAAAACTAAATAAATAATTTGATTAAATACATTCAATGTAAAATCTGAAAATTGTTTAAATTTAAAATTTATTTAGGATAATTAAAATTTAATTTATTTTGCTTCACTAAATTCCGATACGTTTTTTATTTTAAATTTTAGAAACAATTTACTAAGAGAGTTTCTTGTTGTTAATTGTGTCTCGTCATTACACAATTAAAAGCAACAATTTTGTGTCATTTAAAAGAAAATTCAAATAAAAGAAGTCTAAATAAATCTGGGATAAAAATATATCAATATACAAAATAACAATTAAAAACAAAATTTATTAAAAATCTAAAACAAAGTAAAACATTAGTTAAAATAAAACATTTAGACACATTAGCTCTTTATTTTGTACATACTTGTGACGTCATTCGGTTCGCGTCGTATAATCGTATAACCCATTAGCGTACCTCAAGGCAGGTACTCATTCGAAAAACCACGGGCAGTGTGACGCCATGAATATAGAGGTCCGAATTTTACTTGCATTTGAATGCAGATTTAACAAATAGTTTTTTTTTTTGCATTAGTATTTTCACGGTGGAAGTTGTTGTGCAATTTTTTAAGGAACTATTAATTACCGTATTTTTATTGTAATTCTTCTAGTATTTTTTAGAATTGAATAAAATATTTTTACTTAACAATTGAAATTAAATTGTTCTTTAATTATTTATGCAATCGTTTAATATGGTAATTTCATAGCGTCACGGCTTTCCTGAAAGAAAGTCTCCACTTCTTCCTAAGGGAGTTAAGAGCGAAAAACTGAGTGCTCAATTTGGTATCACTTCAGGTGTAACCGGAAACGGCCATAACTATAGAAATTAAATTGTAATATAGAATAATATTTACTTTCTTGAATTCCTGAGGTCATTTTAAAAATATCTAAGAATTTTTATTGATTTTAGTTTAAAAATATGTTCAGTTGAATCCAAAATTACCAAAAACATAAATTTATGGTAATATGTTTTATTTTTAGAACTATTTTATTAAAATTAGTTAGTTAAAATAATAAAAAATTTCATGTAAACGAATATAAATCGGTTTTTGTTAAAAATTTAATATTTCTGTTCTTCAAAAGTTATATACGAAAATTTTATATTTTTATAAAATTATAATATTTTTAGGTAAACAAAAAACCTATACAAAAAATACCATTAAAGTAATAAAGAAACCAAAAGTTGAGAGTAAAAAAAAACAACAAAAAACAATAGAATTGTTTGTGTAACTCGCATCAAAACCACAAACTCTGCATAAACCGAAAGAGCGAATGCTTTTCAAACAAATTTCATTTCAATTTCATTAAATTCCGCATGTGAGGGGGGGATATAGCATATACAACAATAGAAGCGATTCTTCTGTCGATCGGAAACCCAAGGAAAGCGATTCGATTGTAATTAACAAACGCAAAAGCAAAAGGACGCTTTCAGGAAAAACCACATTGATCACATCGATCCGGAATGCTCTCTCCTGAAAACAACCCCCGAAAAAACAAACAATCCAACGAACATGGTGAACACGTATGTTGCAAAATGTTTCCAATGTAGATGCGGTGAACAGAGAAACGAGAAAAGCACGAGACACGAACCTGTACTCCTGTATATCGAAATATAAGCGAGGATTACACGAAAAACAGAAAAATGAGAAATACACGCAACATTAAAATTAAGAAGATAATCTTTTGGGAGTAAATAATAGGCGGATTTGAGAAAGAGAGCAGGCAGCGGGAAAAGTTGAGTTGGTAACTTACCATGCAATTATGTGCCAGCCAATAAAGTTGCCAGAAGAGGAGAAGAGAGCTTACGGAAGTGCCGCGAAACTCTTCTCGTGGACCGAAAAGTACGCGAAAGTCTATTTATGACACTGATTTATTTAGATCGATATGCGTAATCGTGTATGGCAATTAAAAGTTGGCCGGCTGGCAGAAGAGTGGGCCAGCTCGGTGTGTTTCACGGAAGAAGAGTTGAAAGTTGTTGGTTCCGTTGCTGCGTGAGGTGCGTGTGTGTGTGTGTTTTGTGTATTTAGGAAGATCGAGAGCGAACTTGCAGCAGCAGAGAATATACAGAGATCAAAAATTTAGAGAGAACTTGCGAGCGCGTATAATATAGAGTTATACAGGAGAATAATAAGGGTTTTTGTATAATAAAGATACGGACAAGGAGGGTAAGTGCAAACGACCGCACGAACGCTATGCCCAGTCAGGACTAACGACGCTTTTGGTCCAGCGGATGCTGCGCGCCGCGACGCTTCCCCCACAACACTCAAAACGCGCACTCACTCACACAACACCTCTTCATACATCCACATACACACACACACACACACACACACATGATACCTGTATACTGCCTCTACTCAGACTGAGACTATAGGTGCGCTAACTGTGGATGGATGCGATGCACCGATATACAATATACATATACATAGGTACGGAGAGATATGCAGAGGGAGTAGATGGCTGACTGCCTGGCAAACAGAACATATACTATACTATAGCATTTAGAACCATTTGTGTAAAAGACAGAGAGGGTTGTTTTGAAACGCGAGCGTCGGCGTCGGAGTACAGCAAGTAGCAGAAAAAGGAAGGAGCGAGAGAGGATCCGGTTGCAGTGCAATGGATGTATCATCGTTATAACGACGTGATGCAAAATAGTGTATTTTAAATATTCACCCCCTTTTATGCGCGCCATTCATCCATTACTTATAATACTTAGATGTTTCTCAAACTTGGGCTACATGCTGATTTTACCTACTTTATGTACTTTTAACATTGTATAAGAAGTTTCAGTAGGTTCTTTTTATATACTTCAGTGTTTTTTCAATTTTTCGAATATATTTTTTCGTTTTCTGTTGGAAAATAATGAAAATCAAATCAAACTGGTTGACTTATTTTTACATAAGGGTATTATAAACGATTCTTTAGAACTGTTGGAAATTGCAGGAAAATAATAAATGTAGTACTCATCCGGTACCTCTACCATTTAAGTTCCCTGCCAATAAAAGATATCAATTTCCGGTATTACACTAAGTGACTGGTTATTCGACCAGTGAAAACAATCACTCTGTTTTTATAGCTTAGGTTTGGTTCTTTTTTTTTTATTCTAATGATTTTAATTGGTACAGTTTCCAGAGAAATTATCCAACTAAATAATGGTTTTTTCTCAATTTGATTTAAAAAAAAATTGATTGATAAACCATCAAAGTTTTGATAGTTAAGATTCTAAACTAAACATTACACCCTCTGTACCAAACGATGGTATAAGTTTTTCTTTTAAAACCTAGGATTTACGAAGGCAAATAAATTTAAAGTATTTTAATCATTCCATATTGAAAAACAATGCTTTATCTAATATTTAATTAGAAGTATGTACTTAAAACAAATTTTAACAATTTGTAATAATTAGTTCAAAAAGAGAAAAAAAAAACCTAAAATCACGACCGTTAAGAAAATAAAAATTGAAAATACAATAAATCAAACATGAAGCGTATTTATGAAAAAATATCAAAAAAACAAGAAACTGACTTGTGACTAGCACAATAAAATTTTACAGTTCAGCATAAAGAAGGAAAAAAATTGAGCCACTAAGAAAGCTGCAATGAAATTCATATTTTATGTAAATTGTGTACTTGTAAAAGAGTAATGTAAAAAATATGAAATTTGGAAGAAAATGAATAATTCTGAACTACAATTGACTATTGAGTTTCAATAAAATTAGTAAAATATATTTGTAAGCCATAATTAAGGCCATTAAAAACTTATTTTTTCTATTACAGAATTTAATAATTCACACAGAAAAAGAAGTCCTCCCATAAATATTTATTAGAATTTGAAATGAGAGAAAGAGAAAAAGCACCGAAAGAAGATATATAAATAAAACATAATAATATGCAAACAAATAATAATAATATTGCGGTGGAACAAAATGAAGCCGATTCATTCATATTTAAATTTTAATTCGCATTGAATTAAAGCATGCATAATGAAAACACGTGAAAATTTTGCACGCAAACAAATACATTTATGAGCGAAAATTTTGCACGCACTTTGCATTTGGTTGTCTTCATCATACAAATGTATGTAGTATACTATATGGGTACACTGTACTCGTACAACACGATTTCTATTGAAAATCGATTGGCAAATTCCGAGGGTCCCAAGCGAAAAAAATCTTTATATAATATTCATGTCCATCTGGATAGAATTGGAAGAGTTTTTTTTTTCTATGCAACGGCTTTTCCTCTTTTCCGCATTATTATATCCTCCAGATCGTTACTATTTTATTCAATAGGTTTCCCTTGGCACTTTTAGAAAAACCTTTCGGGTACTTTTACGACTTCTTCTACTTTAATTTTCCATGCACCTTTAATTTTTATAACTTTATAACATTTTAGTTAAAATGTTTTATTTAATGTTGGATTCGTATAATATTATTATACTTTAAACAGTGGTAATTTTGCTGAATATTTTTTAACTATTTGTTTGTTTATGCGGTCATATATTATTATTTTTAAAGTAAAACGATGTAAAAATTTAATTAGATTTTTTATTCAACATACAAAATTAAAATAGAAAAAAGTTTAATAAGGAGGGAACAACAAATGCCTGAAAAATGAATTAACTAGTTAAGTAAGTAATTTTTTGCGATGAATTCATCAGAGAAGATCGCTGAGCGAAATAACGTGCGGTTATCCGACACACAATGTGAACATGTTTCATGAACGCACCCTCTTTCATCCACCGCCCCCGTTATATTTCACGATACATTCTATCTCTTCCCTGATGCAACATTATCTCACCTCTACAAAGATCTTCGTTATTAATACCCTCATAATACACATTATAATCGCAAGCTCATCATTATTCGCTCTGTTGGACATTTGCACAGGTAATTAGAATTAAACATTTTGTAATTTTGCTAATTCGTTCTTAAAAACTTTACATACTTCAAAATGGCAATGTTGTGTTTTATATACAGGGTACCCCCATGGCTTTCATCATTTTTACTAATATAAGAAATAGAGATTAATTGAGATTCAATTAAATGGGAAACGTTTTCAACCAACAATTCTTCTTAATTTTTATTTAAAAAAATGATAATATATGATATGAAAATTGGGATATTCTGGTAAAACTATAAAAAGTATTCCAGTATTACCTGAACTAATCAAATGCGGAAAATGTTTTGGGTAATTAGGATTTTGGGAAAAATTATAATAACAAAAAATTGCTCTTTATGCAATAGCTCATCCCATTCAGTTAACAGGACATTGAAGAGAAACGTCCTCTATAATATATTACAAATCCCTAAGTAAACTTCTTTTAATACCGTACTACTACACTATACAGTGAAAATGGTAGGAACCAGTTCAGTATGCATTGTTGTAAATGTGAACGAATTTATGTGTGCCTGCTACAGCAAGCATAGCAAGGGAGGTTATTCCCAAGGGGTGAATATTGAATATGTTTTAAATTGTCAAAGCAACAGTGAAAGCAAAACCATGTTGAATCATTATTCTATGATTTGGATGATATCGATTTCTTCTTTGTTCTTATCTTGAGAACTATTCAATCATTAGTTTATTGTGTTTTAAATTAGATTGTATTTTTATACAGATATCACTTGATGAAAATTTGCCCAATAAATTGAACAAAAGTTTACAAGAAAATGCAATTAATTAAAGATTTAAACTATACTTTTAACTTTAAATTATATGATGAAGTGCTTCTTTTTAGAAAATTTCCAGAAGTAATTAAACAAATATCTAATTGAAATTTTGGAAAAATTCCAATGAATTTGACTAAAAATGAAAGGTGTTATTTTTTACTAATGTTAATGAGAGAAAAAAACGCGTTGTGAGACTTTGATTTTCAGTTCAATTGACATATAAAGTTATAGTACTCGGTGGTACTAAGAATTTTTTTTTCAAATATCTGTAGGATTATATTGCTGAGAAAAGCAAATACTTTGCTCCCAATGGGGGCAAACCGACTGCTAGAAGTAATCGAATAAAAGTTATGACAACAATCAAAGATTATTGGCGTCTCTTTTTTTAATATATTTTGTAATAAAACTACGCTACACAAGTGTTAAATTGCATGATTACACCCTCTGTTCTAAATTAAGGAATACATTTCATTAAAATTCTAGATAACTCTATTATTCCCTCTAGCCCAAATTATGGCATCCATTTCTTTAAAAATCTTTGATTAACGAAGAGAAAAAAACTTAATCAATTTTTAATGATTCCATCTTTTAATAATTCATCATAACAGTTTGTCTTTAATTTAAAAAAAAAAGAGCAGAAAACTTCATATTAAAATTTCACCCGTAAAGAAAAAAGTATGGTTGATAAAATAATTCAAAGTAGATTGATGCTTATGTGAGAAAGACCGAATGAATGAATCAATGAAATTTTACAGTTCTTATTAACGAAATGCTAAGAAAATTCAATATTAAGTATAAATTTTGCTAACTTTCAATAAAATGTATTGAAGTAATATATATTTGTATACTATATAATTTGGGGCAGTGGGTAAATAAATTAGTATTATTGATTCATTTAATTAATTAACTCCCGTGACAAAACGCAAAAAAAAATTATTCATTTATGATGAAAAAGAAAAATTGAAAAGAAAGATGCATTTAAAAAAATCTCTTCTATCGCTTGTAATTTTCAACTAGACACTATCGTTGGTTCATCGATAATTATAACCAAACTTTGATTGTTCGGGTGGATATTAATTGTGTGTTTGAGTTGCGAAATTAGATTTGCGCTCGCGTTTCATGTTCCCAGCTTGACCAGCTGCCATGCACAATATATTCAATGGAACAGCATTGGGAAAATCATATTCTGCAGTGCTTCTGCTGGTGCTAGGACCGTTTCTGCGAAGCCATCAGAGAGACGCGCCGGCACGGCCCTCGATCCAATTTTATTATTTTCAGTGAAATTTCAAACGAGAACCAGTGGCCTAAACTGATTCGTTTCGCCCGGAAAATCGAATCAAATATTAACCTGTCGAAAACTTTCGCGCATGCATTTACCGCCCGCTTTGGGTCCTATAAAGAGCTTTTAAAAATTCCGACCGGTTACTTACACCAATGCTAATTCGCATCCAACTGCCGGAGATCGATAAATACCAGCAGTTAATTAACGTTTCGCATTTGCTGGTAGCGAATTATTAAATACATTTTAATTGCTTATAGAACGCGTTTTATTCTAAACATTTGTGCGCTCAACTTTTGTGCCTATTCATTTTCGCTTTCCATTTCTCAAACTCCTGCTTATAAAAAAGGACAGAAAAAACAGTGAATAAAAGGACCAACTGAAAATTTCTTGCTTGAAAATAATGAAATATTTAATTCCAGCGCTAATTAATTTTACTTTGTGGTCTTTAGAGCACGCCCTTTATTCGCAACGAATCATTTATTTGTGCTTATTGCAATATAAAATCTAATGGGAGTTTTAGGAAAAGGAAAAAAAAGTGATTGTTACTTAAAAATAATTAGGATACTTGTATGAATTGGAGTGTGAGCGGATACAAGTTGACCATTTTTCAAAGGGTGTTTTCCACGTGTTTAGCCGCGATCCCTTTGGGCCACACACATACCTTTGACAAGCGAACTGGATCCTTCGGGAATGATAGAGGACACGCTTGGCCGCTTTCCTATACACTCATCCACCCTATAATTGTATACACCATACAGGATACCCGCTATGCAGCAGCGTGCTGCTGTGCGGAGAAAGTGAAAAATGTCGATGAGTTGCACACGTGTGTTAGGGGTTGACACTCTTTATCACGCTCCAATCAACCCCTCCAGGTAAAGGCTCTCACCTCACATTTACACATCCACCTTTATGCTCGAAATTTTAATTATAATTTACAAAAAGGATTATCGATTTAATTTTCTTTTTATTATTTTGTTTACTTATTTTTATCTATTTTATAGTTCTACCCTTCCGTAAACTTTACGTTTTGAGTAAAAAGTACGTTTTGTATGCTATTCAGTAAGGTTAGGTAAAAATATGGTATGGAATGATGCACTTCCTTTGCCCCAAATGAAGATATAGGTACTTTTTTTTTTAAATCTGAATATGGAAAATTAATAAATTCAACAAGTTTTAATCATCCCATCTTAAAAATTAATACCTCAACCAAATAATTAAGAAGTAGTCTGCGCATTATGAAGGCGCCGGGGTAGAAAAGTACGTGAGGCAGTTTAAATTTTTGTTTTCAACTAAGCGGTTCACTAAATATTTTATCAAATAAAATAAAGATTTCAAATCAAATTCTAACTTCAATTTCTGTAAAAATTATAAAAGTAATTTGTATTTTTACACCATAATTTGAAGCAACGTAAAAACAGGAATTAACATTATATTTAATTAATTAATTAATTAGCTAAATATGCAAATGCATCGTAAAAAATGTGAAATTTGAAAGAAAATTTTAAATGATGTTTAAATTTTGATAAGTTGCAATAGTTACTTTTTGTAACTTTACACCAAAATTAACCAAAACTGTTGCAACTGCAGCGTCTAGACTAGAGGATTGCAACGCATCTATGAAAGCCTGAAAATTATTGTAACCTGTTGGGTTGGATATAGTCTAGTCATACGGCAAGTAGGGAAGTACTACTTTTAAGATGACATTATTATTTAAAGAAGAGCGCCAGAAAAATGTAAAGTGCACCTTCTTAACAATTATAATTTCTGCCATAAAAATGCAGAAAGGAAAAAGTAAATTTAGAAGATGAAAATTGTATTTTTGCATAGTAAAATAAAAAAAGCACTTAAATTTAGTAAAATTGCCTTTGAAAAATGCTCCGTAGATGCAGTACACACGTAAGACACTTGTCCTAAAAATCCTCCAAGGACTCTCGACAAGCACGCATCCCCCACCCCCACCCCCATAAAAGATTGTTGCATGCCGGCAAGAGAGTAAAACGTATTAAAATACGTATACCTTTCGAAAGGACAGCGAGCAGAAAGTAGCAACAGCAGCTCCGTTTACCACGAAATTAGGTTACACAACGTAAATGTAACTTTGTTGAAGGCGCGTAATAGATAACTAACGTAACTTTCAATTAGATTACACTAAAACATGAGAATTTCCACGTCACTTACAAATGAGCACTATTGCTAAAATGTTACTCGCAGTAACTTCTTCGAGCCGACAAATGCGACGGCTTTATTTACCCCACACACAATTTAATCGCTCGTCACATAATTATCCCAGTGGATTTACTACTTATCACGTCCGCCTCCACCGAGAGCATTCTCTCGGCTCTCTTCTACAAATATTATTTTATTACGGATGATGCACAAGAGTGTACGAATTGTGTGTGCGTGTTTGTATAACGAAAGCTTTGTGGGTTCTTCGTAATTGGCTTAGGGCTATAGGAAAAATATGTTTTGCCCGTATAAGATATGATCTGCCGTTTATAATAAATACAGCTCGTTCTTGCTTATCCTTATCCTTTGCTTCAATAGATGGATTTAAATTTTATTTATATTCCAACTCCTCACTATCCAATACAAAATATACCTTCAATAAAATGCATTTGCTTATTATATACGATGTACCTACATATCTAATAAATGCTTCACTGCATCAAATATCATACTTTGCATTTCTAAAATAAAAATATAATATTTTTTACTCATTTAATTATCTTATTTCTTATTTTTTACCTATTCGTTATTAGTATGTAAATGAATTAAGCAATGGCATTCTAAGAATCTCAAAACAAAAACATTTAATTCGGTTATTCAGTCTATTTAGACTCAATATGCAGAGTTAGATTGGGCCCAAACTATTCAATATATATTTTTTTTTCTTTAAGGACATTTACAAACTGATTAAGACTACAATTTAAAATTATTTTAGGTTATACAGGATCTCCGATGAAAAAGTTTAAATATAAAATTATATTTTTTTAAATGAATAAAATACTTTTTATAATTTATATTATATGTTTAAAAAATGTTCTTTCAATTGATATATCACACTTATAAGTGTAAACAAAAAAATCTTAAGAAAAAACAATTTTATATGAAAATTTTGAAATTAAAGAAAATGTGATATGAAAATTATGATAAGCAAATACAGAATCATTTTAAAAGCTCTAATTTTAATAACTTCAGGCATTTTTTTTCTTAAATTTTGCACTGTTATACAAGAGGACCACGAAACGCATTAACTCAATAATCTTAATTTTATTAAATTTAATTGAACACCGAGTCATGGCAAATTATGAATCTAGATTCATTTAGGTTAATCGTTTATTGAATTTTCATAATTAAATTTTAAATACTACATTAGAAATACCATAAGAGCAGACCGCTGTTTTTTGTTACAAAACATAACGCTTTAAATTATAATTTTAACACATTTTTTAAATGCATTTTAAATTTGTAACTTGAACCACTTTGCTTCTCAGTGCGTCAATTGTAACTGCAATAATACCGGCGCCTTCACATATTACGACATTTCAATAACACAGTTCAAAAAGAAGTATTTTACTTTTCTTCACTATTTTATATGAAGAAACTAAATCTAGTATCGGTTTATCTTTGTATCCCGCAGTTTTCTCATGATAACTAGAAGTGACTGATCCATTTTATTATATGTAGAATATTGTTTCTTCAAAATTAAAATTTTATGTGAAAAAACATCGAGAGTCAAAGGGCAATGTTTTTTTTTTAAATATTTAAGTCTAAATAATATTCAGGGGTCAAACTAATATTAATATCTTAAGATTAATTTAGTTTGGTTCAACCTTAGAGCAGATTATGTAAACTACAAAATTCTTTTTTTTTTTTTCTATCAATCTTTTTAATTGGTAATGTTTCAGTAAACATGTAAACTTCATAAATTTGCAAAAAAAAACCATATTAAAAGATATAAAGTTATTTACCGTCAGCAAGAGAGGCACTTGATGAAAATGGGAATGAGAAAAGAGCTGTTTGCATGGAATGAACATCAGAAGGACCAATGAAGCGTATCCTTAACATGATAGACTACGCTCGTTTAGGCAAACATGTGTTATTTTACAAGTAGAGCTTTTTCCAGCCCAATTGCCTTTTCCAAGAGAGACTCACAACTCCCTCACTTTGCCAACGTCAGCAAATTTAAATATTCAAACGTAATAATATAATTCTTTGACATCATTGATTTCGTAAATTTATTTAATTATAACTTTTAACTATTCTAAACTTTTATATCTAATTTATCCTGAAATTGTAATGAGTTTTTATTATTAAATTATTCGAATTATTGAATAATTAACTACTTAATAAATCGGATTTCTGGAAGAACTGTAAACCTGATTGGAAACTTTTTAACATTGTTTAGCTATTTTACCGTTTAACTTAACTTCTTTGCCATTTATTTAATTCAATAGTTGTCTTGTCAACCACACCCTGAAAATGCTAATGTTTAAAGTGTTTTTTTTTTCTTTTCAAAGTAGATTTCAGGCAATTTAATTTTTTGAAGGATGTCGTATAGTAATTTATATTACATAATTATAATAAGAAATATCATATAATCCTTTAAATTAAATACGGAAATTGAAATTTAAAAAGCAAGTAATCTTAAATTCGAAATCTAAATAAAGAGTTTTGTTATTTCCGTTTATAATAAAATAACGAAAACCGAAGAGATGAACCTAAATCGGTTGTTAAACCCTTATAAATTCGGCCTAAATCGAATATTTTTGATAATCATAAAGCAAATTTGTAAATCCTGCATCGAAAGCATTATTGATTTAAACTTTAAAAGGTCATAGGTAATTAGCAAATAAATAATAGCCATAAACAGCGGTGTGATGGACCGCTACTTCATACATTTATACCCAGTATTGATTACTGCCGGTAGCGACGTCCAATTGACAAGCTCAAATTAAATAGAGGCTTTAGTGCTTCCGCATATACCTGCAATTTCAACAGCAAAAACCGTCGCAATTGCAGAATTTTTCCAAAAACAATCATCCCTTATATTCTCTATTCGTCCACTCATTCCATGCACAATTTCGTAAAGCATTTACTATTGAAAAATGTGAAGCAAAAAAAAACTTGTATTCTACTCATAATATGCTTTGTTATTGCTTTTTTTAACCAAAAAGTAGATTCGAAGAGCAGGAAAATTGTACAATTCAAAGAATGAAGAGAAAAATAGAAGCAATTAGTGCACACGCATGAAGGAACTAAACAATACAATAGGCAGACAAGGGGCGACAATTAAAATCCACCGAAATGTTGACGTTGTGCAATAAAATATACAAAGGATTATGGCTCTTGTACCCTTGTGTAATAGAAAAAAAAATCCAAAAATATTTATCATTTTAAACTTTTTAAACAAAGCCTATACATTTTTTCCATCAACAAACATCGATGCTCTCACGAAGAGTAAAACTAAAACCTTTGTAATACCATCCCTTGTGACAGAAGCTTAATCTGACGTATTTCGTAAAAGTGTACCGAAGCACTTTGCGCTCATAATTACTTTTAAATCTTTTTGACGTTTCGGCATTAAAGATTTTAGCGTCGTATCGATCGCCTGCTCCTGATGTTTCATGACGCTGATGATAATGATGGTGGTAAATGAACTATCAACTATTTCTCTGTCGCAGCAACGATCAACCACATGTATTCTCTTCGGCTGGCTGCTGTGTAGATGTACTATTAATGTGTGTGCGTGTGTGTGCATTGGTAGCCCAAGGAGAGAGAGCCTATTCATCCTGTCTGCCTATTGTGTCAACAGCAGTGAAGCGGACATAGAGATAGGACTTGGGTACATCTACATGTATAACGTATACATACACATACAACCACTCGGAGCTGCTTTGCTGATATAGGGATACACGTGCATGTATGTCGTACGTCAGTTGTATCTTCATCACAATACACCTTTATATTTGCAGATATTCTATTTCCTGAAGATGCTCCCGAGTCCTGATGCTATCGAATTAAATGGCACAGATATACGCTTACTACTTGTACATGGATCATACACAGATGTATTTAAATTGTATTTACTATGTATATAATTATATATCTAGTCAGTTCAGTATAATGAGCATCTACTACAAATGCATCTTTTTCAATTAAATTCTTTGTAGATGTACTGTAGTTTGCTCAATGTGTTAAGGTACACTTTAATAATATGACATAATATTGCAGAAGATACTGTTTATGAAAGCACAATCTTCTTTCTAGTTTCAACTGTTTGCCTGCAGTATTTTCACAAAGATCACTAAATTATATTCCTCATTGTTAAATAATACAGGGTGGCCCATTAGTAGAGCAAAGTAAAATTGTATCATAAATAACCACTGATAAAAAGTATAATTTATAATTCTTTAAGTGTTCGATACAAAAGTTGTAGCACAAAGTAATGGATTTTCATAATGGAATCTTATACCTCCTCTAATTAAATGCTTTTTTAATTTGATATATAACACTTGCAGGTGAAAAAAAAAAAAATTCTTAAGAAGAAAAGAAAACTTTATGTGTAACTGCTGCATTAAAAAAAAATCATACCTTGTAAAGGTGATAACTAAATTATGAAAATGAAAAATTAAATAATTTTAAAGCTCCAATTTTAATAACTGCAGGTATTTTTGTTTAAAACTTTCAACATTTATACGGGGGGATCATGAAACGGGTTTCCTCAATTATCTTATTTTGTTTAATAGAACACCGCGAATATCTTTACAAATTATGAATCTATAATGATTAAGCTTTCTAATAATTAAAATATAAAGAGTCTATCATTAATAGATTTTATATAATTTAATTTTAAATATTACATTAAAAATCCCAAAAGAGCAGGCGGTTGTTATATTGCAAAATATAACTCATTAAATTGCAATTTTAGCTCATTTTTAATGTATTTTAAATTTGTAACTTGAACGCCGTCCGTTTTTCAGCCCATCAATAGTAATTGCCGTAATAACCCGGCGCCTTCATATCTGGCGACATATCAATAACACAAACCAAAAGGAAGTACTTTATTTCTGTCACTGTTTTCTATATTTGTAGGAGCTAAAACTGAATCAAATATCAGTTTATATCTATATTCCTCAGTTTTCTTATAATCACAAGAATTGATTGATCCATTTTATTATAGGTATGTATAATATTTCTTTTCAAAAATCAAATTTTATGTGAAAATATCATTGACAGACATATCAAAAAGGAATTTTTGAATTTTTGAGTCTAAATGTTCAGCGACCATAAAATTTGTAACAAAATTTAAAATTATGCTTTCATAAAATGTATTGATGTAGTATTTGTATAACATACTCGTACTTTGCGACAGGGGGAGAATTTATAAAAAAAGTTATTTAAAAATGACGCTTAGAAATGGTGAAAATTACATAATTTGCATCATAAAAATTGATAAAGATTGAGACAATTAATTGTAAAATTGAAACAAATTATTGGATATCCCAAAATCATTGTGAGAAGAGTTAGTTATAAAATACCGAAAGAATATTTATTTAAAATGACTGCCATTTGCCTTAATACAGATTAGAGTCGCAATCAGTTGTATCATTTATCAATTGCTTTCTGCACCATATCATGAGAAAATGATCCTCAGCTTCCATCAGCGCCTACTTCAATCACTTCAGGTTTTGGTGGTGTCTTTAACAGACCATATCTTCTAATACGGACAACAATTTGTAATCCAGTGGATTATTGTCCGAACTAGCCGGCGGATTTAGTGAATTTAATTATGGGCTGCTGTTTAAAAAAATTAAATGTAACGGCTATTTCCTGTAAAACCGGAAGTAGTTCCAAAATTAAATTTATATAAATCAATCCGAAATTTTGCCTTATATAAGAGGATAATATTTTATAAAAATTGTTTGGTTGCCACCCTGTATGTAATATTTTAACTGATCTGGAGTTAGACTAAATAAATAATTAATAAAAGAACCTAGTCAATCATTAAAAAAGAATCTCGGTATGCTTTATAGTTTATACAGAAAATTCTCCCGTAGAGCCATCAATAATTTTCATGATAATTCATCGAAAGCTTATGGCTTAATAAATATTTATCGATAAGCTAAGTAATAATATGGAATTGTCGAGTGGACATGGGACGAAAATCAAGTGACATTTATCGCCACCAATAAATAAACGAGTAATGATTTATTAACTCCAATATTGAGAGAATTGTCAAATGTCCATCTAGCAACTGGATGTTTTTGTTTATATGTAAATATATGTATTGTGGCATTTATGTCCATAGTTTGCTGTAAATATTTAATATACATTTCATAGCGAAATGTTTTCTGCTAGACATTTATTTGCATTTGCATTGTGCCCAACAGAAAATGTGTCAGAGTTATAACAAAACAAATTTCATTCCATTTTATTAATGCTATTTTATTTTTTTAGTAAAAAACATTAACTCTTTTATTGTTTTACAAACTGTTGCAACAGTTTAATGTTATTTATTTATTTTAAAATAAAACAATTTCAGTATGGTAAAATACACAAATCAATATATCTAATGGAAATTTGCACATATTAAATGTTATTAGGCTGATTGATTAATAAGGACGCTAGTGGAAAAATATGCTTTGCGATTTATCAATACTTCATGGCGAACCTGTGCTTGATTAATGACATTTGCGATCGGCGCGTTATTAATGACTCGAAGTGCTTTTGTTGTTTTTGCCTCTAATAGTATAATATAAAAATAATTGGCGTTCGCACGTGCACCCCATTCGCCACATATAGCGCGATATATTGCCCGAAGAGGAAATTATCACATCACTTGGAGCCCACACGCACCCTCCTAATTTTCCCTCGCTCTTTTTTTTATTCTTGTTTTTCACTCATTCCCAGACAGATCTTTGAACGAAATTAGTAATTTCAGCGTAATTAGCAACTATAATTAAGGCAATTTTCACTAATGAGATTATTTTTTTAAACGTATTAATCTTTGAGTTTTGGTTTAACCTGTATAAGATATTCGCCATTAATAACCGGATGGAATCATTCCCAAGGATCCTGCAGAGGGTGAATCATATTGGTCATCCCTATAGGGGATTTCGAAAACTATAAGTGCCAAAGAAGAACTAATGTCACATTTTCGAGGTCAATTTTCCCAAAAATAAAGATGACGCCTTATAAAACCTTAATATATATATATAATTTTAAGGTTTTTGCCCTAAGAATGTTTTGGTATTGTTCAGTTTGCATTAATAATAGAGGCGTTATGAATGATTTTAGAAAAAATGAAACAGTGAAAAATGGAATATTTGGCTATAACAAAAAAAAAACAAAGGAAAATCTGTTGACGCCACCTTTGTTTTTGTGAAAATCGACCCTTGAGATTGTTTCACTAGAATTAGCAAATGGCCACCTAGGATGAAATTTAAAAATTGAATTTTTGAGCACTTCAAAAATTAACGAAACGAATAATTTTGAACTCAGAATTGTGCCTAGAATCCAAAAGAGTGAAAAAAAAAACTGGGGGTTGCCATTTAAAAATCAAAAGTTGGGGTCATTTCCGGTGAAACCGGAAGTGATGCAAAATTGAAATTTATGCCAATAAATCGGAAATATCGTCTTATATAAGTGCTCTTGATTTTATAAAAATCGGGTGGTAAACAAAGAAATGCCGGGGGTGGCCTTAAAACCTGGGCCACCTGGTATACAATAAAAATATGAATAAAATAATTTATGAGAGTTTTAAAGCTTTCAGATTTAATTAATTGCTTTCCACCGGTATCATTTTAATGGTTAATATCGGTAACACCCTGTATATGTTCCATTCTTAATTGCCAAATTTTAATTTGACCGGAATCCAGAAAAACGGGGGAAAAACGGTTAATTTTGTTTCTTCCACGTGAGTAGTACTCAGTAACGTTCTTCAGAAAAACAAAAGTTATTGGCACCTAGCAATGTTGTTCTGTAATTATCAGAAATAACATTAATGTTTATTTAATAGTTCCTGCAACGAACTGCAGTTCAATTCGAAACATTTCGATCAATCAATTATTACGGTTTAATTGGCAAAGCAAACATTAACTACTGAAAGTACAAAAACAAACTGCAAAACCATTTGATTAAAAGCATTAAAAATCAAGTATTGATTAGCTCTAACCAAAAAACAAACATTCATTTCAAATTGAAAATTAATAGAAAAATCAAACATACTATATCACCACAAAAAAAAAAATACAAAAAGGGAAAAAAACAAATAAAATAAAAAAGTACCCTGTATGAAATTATTATCCTGTAAATAGCAGGTATTAAATATATGTGTGGTATTTTAGGTCATATACAGAGGCAACATATGCAAGTTCAGGAAGAAAAGAGAGAGTGAAAGCGGAATCAGGGAGGAAAAAGAGGAAACGAGAGAGACAAAAATAGGGATAGAAAACTAAGCGACGAAGAGCATACGATATGCATGCTCGAATGCCCCCTTTCGCATATATCGATCGCTAGTGCCGCCCCCCACAAGCGCTTCCAGTGCCGCCGCCGCCGCCGCCGCCGCCGTCGACGAATAACACACACGGTTGGCCGCCTGCATTGTGTCAACCGACTCATATGCTAAATTAATCATGCTAATTGAACTGAAGTCTGATTCACCTTCGCATCTATACCTTACCTAACTCTCGGCTCCTTTGTACTCAACGCATTTATTTCTATACATATAATTAACAAATCCACTTTGCATGCTTTGATTCTCCTCGCCAATATAATGCGGACATTTCGTATTGCTTATTACATTTTCCTCCATTTCGAGAATGAAATATCTGAAAGCGCTATAATTTTCCTGAAACTGATGATTTCCATTCCGGTGGTTTTTCTATTAATATACCTTTTTCAGACGTAACTTCGAAATTGTATTTATTATTTATTATTCTATTACCACAATAAATTATCAAATGTTTTTTTTTATGTTTTTCAAAATATTTCGGTAAATTTTAAAGAAATAAAGAAAAAAAAATTGAGTTTTCCTAAATCTTAATACAAAAATGCTAATAATTTAAAAACAAGTACCCTGAATGAAAAATCATAGACTAGAAAAAGGAAACTCAACAGTTTGCCATTTTTTAATGATTATTTTATATATAAAAAAAAGTTTTACTCGAAGTTTAACAAAATTAACTTCTATTTTAGAGCATTTTTGTGCAACCAGCGTTTTGCAGATTTTCAGTGATTCGTTAGACAAAAGCAAATAACAAAAGCTTTCGCTTCAGTAAAGTATATTGTATCATTTAATTGTGTACTTTATAATTACTTAGAAATTTAATCAAACAAACAACTGTTAAACTGTTTGATAAACTTTTCAGTGCGCTTATAGTCGCTGTTCGCTTAATAAGTATTTACAAATGACAAAAAAAGAACCAACTTGTAGGATTTGTCCCATCATTTATCTCTGCCAATATGATATATCATTGGTTTGTTTAAAAAGTATAGACAAGGAAGTGAGTGAAGAGTGTATTTGCAGTACATTAAAAGTCGATTAATAATAATCTGCACCGTTTTAAGGAATATAAATGTCAGTTTCTATTCGACCGAAAAAAAGTGCCATAAATCTCTATTATCACTGTTATATGGAGAATGCTAAAGTAGTTTTTGTTTGCTGGCTATTTAACAAGACACATAATTGCAGAGTAAAAATAGCATCCCAGCGCCTTCACATTTGATTTCCATAGTTAATTAATAAACTAGATGTCAATAATAGATGCTAAATGCATAGTTTACTTTGAACATTGGATATAAAGATTTCGAAAATTAAGCTCTCCGTTTTCGAAATACATTAAATAGCAGGAAATCGCCTTTTTAGTATTAGTTACTATACTTTAATATGATAGCAATTGTCTACAAAAAATGAATAGTAATTTCAAAATATGTTTTTAATACAATGCGTTTGGTTAACACAAATAAAAGGTTTTCTAACACTTATAATTATCAGGAAATTCTTTTTTTTTTCGGAATAATTTCGAGATAAAACCATTAGACAAACGAAATTTTTGTGAATAAAAAATATTGGGCCTTAAATTGTGCCCATTTTTGCTCTTTTAACTTTGGAAATGTAGAAATACCCGAATTACGGTTACGGGTGACACAAATTTTGCTACCTTTTGCTTTTTTTGTGTCACCCGTAGTATTTGTGACTCCTGGCGCCTTCACATTCGAATTGTTTTTCAATTTTCTAAAATTATCTATTCCAATATTATATAGAAACACTGTGCCGAGTTTTATATATTCTTCATCAAATTAATGGAATGCTGCTTTTTCTGACATTGTTTTACTGTTGAATTGATACTGAAAGGAAAATTTTCTTCCCTTTTCGAAAGTTAGTAAGACTGTGCTCTAGAAAGCAATCACTTTCTCTTCTAAAAAGGAAAAAATCAGTGCTGGTGGAAGCAACCGAAGGAAATTCATTTGAACCACCAATGAATGACGGTTTTACCCTTAATATCAGTTAATGTTACATTTAGGTTAGAGGTTTACTAAAGGTTATAGTGGGTTGTAGTTTGAATTTTTATTGCAAACAGAAAGTTGTATTTTAAACTCCGGAATTTGAAAAATTAGCCCCTATAGGAGAATAAAGTACGCAGCAATTGAAATCGCCCCTTTTCATTTCCATTTTTCTGATTTTCAGTTCTCCGCGTTTATATCATAATTATCCCCCGCGTAGCTTTATTTTCGGCGCCACTCCTGTATAAAAAACCGCTGCGGAGGACGCGTACACAAAACCGCTGAAAAAGTCCTTTATATTTCCGCGTTGTTCACCGTAGCCGAAAGTAAATATTGGAATTGCAAAGAAACGCTTTTGCCTTTCATTGATTTTTCGCGTTTTGTGTCCATTTTACACGTCGTGGTTTTATTAAAAGAGAAAAAAAAAA
>JASKGO010004118.1:0-11738 GCA_030556065.1 Holobus sp. GC000080
TAAGAAGTTATGTCAAATTTTTAAAAAATTAAACAGAAATTAATGAAAAATTAAGTAAAATTATATTGCCAAGGATTCAAATTGAAGTAAAGTAAAGTTATCCTTTTTCCACACTTCGCTGGAAGTGGAAAAAGGATCACTTTACTTTCAGCTATTACAAAAAGACTGTTCTAAACTTCATAAATATTTAATAGCAAAAAAAAAGTTTAATTTTAAAGTTTATTATCATTAAAAAGCCTTTTTTGATGTAGCTGAAAGTAAAGTGATCCTTTTTCCACTTCCAGTGAAGTGTGGAAAAAGGATAACTTTACTTTACTTCACATTGAATCCTTGATAAAAAATTTATTTTTCCAACCCTCCGAAAGAGGAAAAAGGATCACTTCTGTTAATTACTTGCAAAAAAAAACACAATTAAAAACAACACAAATCATTAAAAATAAAACAAAAGTTAATTAAAAAAAATCTGATGCGATTGGATAACAAATTGCAGATTGTTCTGGAAACATTATAAACAATTTTTTCCATCTTTTTTTCGAATGTTCTCACCAATCTTTATAAAGATTTATTTATTGCGCGGACCGAGTGGAACATTTAGCAGCAAAAGCAATCTTTCGTTTCTATACTTCTCGTCTACAGTACCTAAAGTGCTAAAGAGACGAGAGATGCGGAGAGCAGCAGCAGCAGCAGCAGCAGCAGCTCAGAGCACTTTCTTCTTTTGCTCGTTGCATAATTTCCGAAAGAGAGACACGTAAGAGACGTAATAACCGATTACCACCGCAATACACAACTCACCCAACACTTATACATACAAAAATCAGATATAAACGCAGAGATATTAAATTTTAAATATTAAAACGGAAAATATTACTAGAAAAAACTAAAGTAGAAAATTATATCTAATATGCAAAGCATCTCCTCTCTCCTCTCCGTTTTACTTTTCTATCTGTATTTTCTTCTTTTTTTTTTTTTTGGTTTTCTAACTATCTTTTTAATTTTTGCAAAGTCTTTCCAAGACTTATTTTGCCATTTATTAATTCCCTAAACTCAATAAATGTACTTTTTAAATAAATAGAACTAAATGCAAAAGACAAAATTACAATTAGTAAATTACAAATTGCAAATTACAAATTGCAAACTGCCAATTGCAAATAATAAAATAAACTATTCAATATAAATAAACTGTACATTTTAAAAATTATATTACAACCGCTTTAAAGCAATGTAGACAAAGTGAAATTGAAATTCCCTATTTGCATATTCAGATTTCTTAATTGTTAATATTAAATATAGATTTTTGCAGACGCCCATTGATTATGATTTGCATAACTCTTTAATTGTTATTGTTACTCACTGTATGTGTTTTCTTATGTTTCCCTATGTGTGTGCTCGCATGTAGATGTAGGTATGAGCACGTAAGTTGTACAGTGCGATGATAGTGGTAAATTGACTTCCGCGAGGCACATTTTATGCGTTCCATTTGATCGGTCCCGTAGTCTGCTCTTGGCTTCTCTTCCGTGCCCGTGTCCGCGCAAGAAAGAGTTGCTTTGCTCAACTTTTTAAAATACCTCTTTCCGATTCTCATTTTCGGAATTTAGAATTTAATTCTAATTTTAAATTATTGTGCGTTTTTTTCCTTCGATTTTTGTTTGATTTTTTAATAGTGAATTTTAAAAAGTCTTAACAGTTTAGTTATTTTTAATTTTTTGTTCGTTTATTCTTGCATAAAACTGTCTTTTTGTGGTTGTGATGTGTTTGTGTTTCGATTAATTGCGTTTTTCTTTTTTTTTTTTTTTATGTAAAAAGAAAACCGTAAGTTTCTTTAAGATTTTTTTTCGTTAATTTAAAATTGAGGAATTTTTATTATTCATTTTTTTTTTAATTATATATTTTGAAAAACTGTTTTTTTTAAATTAAACATTACTGAAAATATTTTTTCTAGCATCATTAAAAATTGTAGAAAAAAAAAACTTTCAAAGTTAATTTAGTTTTTAAGAAAGCAGTGGTGTACCGCCAGTGGCGTAACTCAATTGGGATTAACCATTAAAAAAAATTAAATGTCCTCTTTGCGATCGTTAATATTGAATAATTAATTTAATTGCTTTTTTTCCAATTAATTAAGATTTAATTTTGCTGTTTTTTGTTTTTCTACAAAATAAAAAATGCATAAAAAACTATCAGCATCTACTCATCATTAACAACTTATTGGAAATTTAATTAAGGAAATCAATTAAACTATATGAGAAAAAATAATTTGAATGTATTGTTAATTTTTTTTTTTTTTTTAATTAAATCTTTTTAATTAAGTCTTTTTGTTTTCCTTTTCTTTAATAAAGAAAAACCAGTGGCGTAATACGAATTGGGTTAACAAATTTAAAAATGTCCATTCTTCGCGATTATTTAAAATGATGTTCAATTAATTACTTTATTGTTTTCTTTCCTTAATTAATTTCATCAATTAAAATTCACTTTTGTTGGTTTTTTTTTAATAAAAAATACAAAAAAAAAAACAATCAGCATCTATTAATCATTAATAACTTAAAATTAAATAAAATCAATTAAATTATATGTCGAAAAATAGTTTGTAAACTTTTTTAAATTATTAATAAATTGTAAATAATAAAAAGCAGCCAAGGAAATATCAATTTTATCATTTATTAATTTAAAAATGAAGAGAAACAAGGCATTGGCCAAAAAGAATATAAAAATTGAAAAAGTTATTAAATGAATAGCAAAATCAGAAAAAGTGATTTTAAAAGCTTTTTTTTTTTGTAATTAATTATAATCAAATATTGTTTTTTTGTTTTCAAAAACGCAAAAAAAAAACAAACAAACAAAAACAGAGAAAACAATAAAGCGACAACTTCCCCTTAGTTACAACTTCCCACCAAACCCGGCAAAACCCATTAAAAAGTAGCAAAAACTAGCAGAAAAATTATAAGCAATTAAGTTCTGCGGCCATTAAAATTGCTCGCCAACAAAATGCAAACCTTTAATCATCGAAATCCAAACAATCGACCACTTTTAAAAATTAATAACAATTAACAACTATTATATCTACATATTGAGAAAACATCAGATAAATAAATATCAAAAGACAAAGAAAAAATAATAATATGCCTTGCAATTATAATAAATTATCAAATTTTGAAAAACTATCATTACTTTATGCAACAAAATAAAATTACAAATTGGCAAAAATTTATTTTTTAGAACCACAAAAATTGCGGGAACAAACAGCAGCAAAGGGATTTTCAAGTTCACAAAGCAAAGTAAAGCAAAGTAAAGCAAGTAAAAAGGAAAAACAAAAAGGGATAGAAATATGGGGGTACCGGAACCCATTTGCACTAACAATAACAACAATTCGGCCCTTGATTTGAATGCATCGAATGGCGTCAACGACAATAACGTTACCGACGATATGCTGGTCGGCGAATTTTATCGCGACGCCAAGGTGTTCATCACCGGCGGCACCGGCTTCGTCGGCAAGGCCCTCATCGAGAAACTGCTGCGGACCTGCGACCTAATCGACACCATCTATTTGCTCATACGCAAGAAGAAGGGCATGGGGGCCGAGCAAAGACTCAAGGAACTCTTCAAGAATCCCGTAAGTCTTCTTTTTTACTTTTATAACCTCTTATAACCTTAATGCTTTAAAAAAAAAACTTTTTTTTAATTCTAACCTAATGTAGTTTTTTTAACCTCTTATAACCTATAAATAATAAAAACAAATAACGTAACCAATCTGTTGGACTTTTTTTCTTCATAAAAAAAAACAAATTAAAAATTAAAAAGTGATAAAAAAAAAACTGAAGAGAAATGTTTTTCAGGTATTTGACAAGATAAAAGAAAAGGATGCGAGTATTTTAAGAAAAGTGAAAGCCATCGAGGGAGATGTCTCTCTGCCGGATCTGGGATTGTCGCAAACGGATCGCAATGTTTTAGTGGAAAATGTCGACGTTGTTTTCCACTCAGCGGCCACTGTCAAGTAAATCGATTTTCTAATTCCTCAAAATTGAAATTTAATTATTACACAGCAATAACAAATAAACGCTAAATATGGAACTCTCCATAAATTTAAAAACAATTTTAAAACACAAAATTTAGTAAAAATGTTAACTAATATGGCCGCCACACAAAATTTTTACTTTTCAATTTATTTTTTCCTGATTCGATAAGCAATGCATCAACATATTTAAAATCAATAAATCTAAATCGCTATTGCAGATTCAACGAAAATTTAAAAACAGCCGTCACATTGAACATGATCGGGACGCAAAGAGTGGTCGAACTGTGTCTTAAACTAAAAGCATTAAAGGTACCATTATAATTACTTTGAAAAAAAATCATTATTAATATTTAGAAAATGATAATAATAAATTATAAATTAAAAAAAAAATTGCAGAGTTTTGTGCACGTATCAACAGCCTACAGCAATGCGGATAAGAAAGTTGTAGATGAAGTTGTCTACAAGCCGCCGTTCGATCCGTACGGCGTCATCAACAGCGTCCTCACCCTTCCCGACGACGTCCTCGACGTCTTCAGCGAGACCCTCTTGGAGAACCACCCCAACACTTATACGATAACGAAAGCGATGGCCGAATATATGGTTTTCGAGCATTCCGGACGCATACCCTGCTGTATTGTCAGGCCATCTATCGGTAACTAGTATAATTTCCACCCTTAATTTCAGAGCTACTCTATATTTTCAATTCTTATTTTTTTTTTTTTTTTTTAGTTATTAGTTTTGTTTTTTTATGAAGTTATATTTATAAAAATATACAAGAGAAAAAACTAAATGATCAAATAAAATGTGTTTGTAGTGTGTGGTTCTTGGAAGGAACCGTTCCCGGGCTGGGTGGACAACGTGAGCGGCATTTCCGGTATAATGATGGAAATCGGACGCGGCAGCATCAAGAGCATAATCGGCGCCGGCGTGAATGTAATGGACCTCATTCCGGTGGACGTGGTGGCCAACACGTTGGTCACTTCCGCCTGGCACACCGTTGCCAATCGGTATATTAAATTTCATTATTATTTTAATATTTTCAATTGCTTTTTGGATTTTGGAAAAATTTTAACTAGCCAATACCTTACCTAAGCAAACTTTTCAATTCATTACTTAAGCAATTACTTCTAACCAAACTAAACCGAACTAATTAATTTTTTTGCAATTTGCCCCACGTCAAATGGCGCGTAAATTACCAAAATGTAGGAGCAACGTGATGCGGGTGTACAACTGCACTTCCGGCAGCATAAACAAAATCCTGTGGAACGAATGGGGCCAGATGACGGTGCGCTCGGCCATCATGTATCCGACCAAGTACCAAACGTGGTACCCCGGCTTCACCTACCGCACCAATCGCGTCATCCATTGGATTTGCTCGGTACTATTTCACACGGTGCCTGCCTGTTTGGCGGATTTGATTTTGCTTTGCACCAATCACAAGCCTATGTGAGTTTTTTTTTTTTTTCTATTCTATTTTCAAAATTTGCGCATTTGAATTATTGCGTAAAACGTAAAACTGAATGTGTCCAGGATGTACAACATAAGCAAGAAATTCGAGAGGGCGTGCAGGAACGGCGAGTTCTTCGCCATGAACGAATGGGACTTCAAAATCGGCAATTTCCTACTGCTGCACAAAGATCTGAGCCGCAGCCGCGACGGCTCGGCCTTCAACGTGGACGTTTCGAAGGAGAACGGCTTCGTGTGGGAAACCTTCAATCAGTCTTACATGTTGGGCATCAGACAATTCGTCCTGAAGGACGACCTGGCCAGTTTGCCGCATGCCAAAACTAGGCTCAACAGGTATTGGTTTTTGTTGGGTTTTTTTTTTTTTTTTTTAATTTTTCCCCGTTGTTTTTGAAAAATATTTAAAAATCTTTAAAATTTGCATTTACGAAATTTAAAAATAAGCTATGGAATAACAGATGGCAGCATGCAAATTAATGATAACCGCCAATTGAAAAAGGAAAAATAAAGAAAAAGCAAATGCCCTGTATATTTTTAGTTTAGGAAACTAAAAAAAAAATGTTTTTTTTTAATTTTTCCAGGTTTTATTGGTGCAATAAGGCGATTCAACTGATGGCCACCTACTTGCTGCTAAAGTTGACAATTTTATAAGGCAAGCGCGCCGTGTTGTAAACACACACACACTGTAAAACTTTAATGAATAACCTCTATTGCTACTCAATCATTATCATTACTATTATTTTCTAATGATATTTTAATTAATTAATAATTAATTAAACGATAAGCGTTTGTCGTATAGTTTATTTTACTTGAGGAAATAATATTTTATTTCGCATCGATCCAATGAATACTAAAAATAGCCCTCATTTGTTTTTTGTTTTGTTTTCAATATGATGGCGGTGACTCGTCACCGCATGGCACCGAAATTTATTAAAACCGCTGCAATCCTGGACACCCGGTATAATAAATATTGTTTGTTGTGTTTTGTTTTTGTTTTGTTATTATAATAATAAGGCATTTCATATAATATATAATTATTACTATTTGAATTATCAGTAAGTTGTTGTTTTTGTGTTTTTATGTGTAAAATAATTAAAGTTATTAATTGTAATTAATTGACGTAAAGCGTAAATTAATTGTTATCAGTGGTGATGTAATAATTGCAACTTTGCGCAATGTTTTAAAGAGTTCTTCTGCGATTTTGTAATTTGTACAATACACTAAATAAAAAGTAACAATGTTTCAGAAAAGCACATCATTTGTTTTACATGTTTTATTACAATTTTCATTGAAATTATTAGCTAATATTAGCAAAAGACATTCAAAAATTTTATTTACGGATGATTTCAATTACCTGAATCAATTTTCCATCGAACAAGCACAGGAAAAGCAAAAAGACCACACATTTTTTACACTAATTACGCTATTTATTATGCAAATACAAAGCAATTGTTTTTGTTTTCATAAACAACCCTTTAGAAACAGCCCCCTAGCAACGCCACCAAACACAGAGAGGAGCAAACAATCCTTGCAACACCTTCTTGAGAAAGAAAAGGAGAAAAAACGATATCCTAACCTAAAAAGTACGCTTTGTTGAAACGTAACACTCTGGGATTTCCCCAATTATCCATTGTTTTACCACAACTTGTTTAATTGCAGTACTGGAAACACAACAAACAATTAGACACGTGTCAGAAACTTTCAAAGTACGTAGTTAGCACTTTTAATTAATGAAAAACCAGCAGTTTTTGCTTGAAAGATGATAAAAGTTTATTTTTAGGTTAAAAGAAATTTTGCAATTTATTATTTTAGTAATTTGTATGGGCAAGGGAAAAACGATGTCTTCGCAGACGAATAAAGGTGAGATCGTTAAAAAATCAATTAAAAAATTAAGGAAACAAACGATTGCAGTAAGTAAAAAATTAAATCCTCCAGTAAAAGCATCCACCACTACTGTGAAAACCACCCGAATGCAGTGCCACTTCACACTGCCCAAATGCAAAGACAACAGGGAACGTATCCAGCTGATTGCATCCCTAAGGGATGCCGGCGTGCAGTGGAATCAGAAGTCTTCGAAAGTAATTTCAGACTACTTCATGAAATCAGGCAACAGTTACCTGGAGACGCAAAACCAACTGGAAGTGGCTCTCAAAGACTTGCAAGCCAAGGAGGAACTGATAGCAAAGCAGCAGACGGATTTGGTGCAGCCGGAGCTGCAACAGTGGCAATCGCTGAACGAAAATCTGGCGCAGTTGCAGAACCAGATGAAAACTTTAGGGGAACAGAGCAAACTGTTGCAGGAGTCGCGCAAGGAACTGCACGAAGCCAATTCGACCGTGGTGAATTTGAAGGTGCAGCTGAATCACTGCAAGTGCCAACAGCAGAGCTGCACGCCGAAGAGGACGTTCGACGAGTTCGTTGCGTTCTTGAAGAACTTGAAAGGGCAGAATAAGGACTTTAAGCAAACGTACAAGTCGGAAATTTGCGCAATCGGCGACATTTGCGGATTCGACGCGTCCAATTCCAGCAGCAATTGCAATTGCAATTGCAACCTGCTATCCACGCAACATTACGAAAGTGCTCTCTTGCACGACGTGAATATGGGCTACGGAATGCAAGCGCCGCGAATCGATTTGGATCAGCACCGGAAGCAGTTGCTTTGGAAGTGGTGGAATTATTGCGACAAACCTTGCACCGAAGGGGGCAATTAGTAGGTTTTTGTTTTTATTTACTTTCTTTACTCTTTTCTTTTTGTGTGTGTGTTTTTAGCGAATAATTTCTGTTTTTGTATTTTCAGTACAATACACGAAGCCGTCATTTCGGAAAACTACCTGTTGGTCAACAATTTATGCCAACTACTGAAAGTGAAACGGTCGAAAGCGAAGAATCCGTTGGACGTGGTCAACTGCAATCTAGAGGTTTGCGCTACTTTTTTCTGTCAGCTGTCAGTTGCTTAGCAACAATTTGTTTGGCTGTTGCCTAGCAATGCCTTTCATTTCAAATCAATAACAGTTATTGATGAACCGTTATTTAAATTTAAATATCCGGTTTTTTCCTTTTTGTTTTTAGTAGTTACCTGTTGCTAGACAACAAAACTTTCTAAATCGTTTTAAATAAAAAATTAAATGAAAATTATGAAATTGTTTTTGCAGACACCGTTTCACTTGGCAATCATTTACAATGTGAGTCCGAAAATAACGAAACTGCTGTACGAGAAAGGATCTAATTTGTACCAGAAAGATGCGAACGGCAACAATTTTCTGCATTTGGCCGTTATACACGAGTACTTAGAACAATTGGTCGTCTGCGAAATTTCCTTCAACGCCGACGAATTGCTCAACAGACACAATTACGAAGGTACTGCTTTATTTTTACTTTTTTTAATTAATTTAATTATTAAATTTTACAATGCACTCTACTTTTCATTTGCTTTTTGCTAACAGCAACAGAATTTTAAATATTAATTATATCAAATATAATTAGTAATCAATAATAATAATAATAATCAATTATATAATAAAATTGGTAAAATTTGATTTATTTTTTAGGATTTACGCCGTTGCACTTGGCGGTTTTGCGTAGAAAATTGCGCGAGTGCGAACTGTTGGTAAAGATGAAAGCCGATTTGAACGTTATCGATTTGAAATCGGGGCGCACGGCTTTGTTTCACGCTGTCGAATCCAACAATGGTTTGTTTCCTTATATTTTTATTAATATTATTTGAATTGAAGTATGTTTTTTTTTTTAATACTATTAATAAAAATTGCAGTGGCAATTTGCGAATTGCTGTACAGAAGCAAAGCAGACCGTGAAATTGCCAACTACGATGGCTGCTCCGTCATAAGACTGCTAAGCGAGAAAGCGTCGCCAATCAATCCGGAAATCTACAAATTGTTCTACACCGATTTGAACCGCTACTCGAAAGAATGTCTAACGGGAAAATCAAGCGAAAACGGTCAGCATAGCAAACGAAACAAACGCAATGCGTTCGATGAGTCGCCTAGAAAAAGGATCCGTAAAAACGATTAGTTTGTCTTTAGTTATTTATTATTATTAATGAATTTATGTAACGTGAAACTTTTAATTCTTTTTTTATAAGGATAAAGGATAAGTTTATAAGTTAAATTTACGAATTTTGAAAAAAAAAATTGTAAAGAATATAGGCAACTAATAAAACACTAAATACTGCATTCTGATTGGTCGATTTTTGAAAATTTAAGCAGAAAGCACTGGAAGTTTGAATCAATCAGAAGTACGCAAACAAAATTTCGAAGTAAAGTCTACGCTGATTGGTTCCTGTGGAAAATCAAGGAAAGCACTTAAAAAATTTCAGGTTAGAATTACGTGGCTTTGGAAAATTTCATAAAATAAGCGAAAATTGCCACGAAAAAATGCACGTAGCCGCGAAACCGAGTCTTATTTTACTACTTTACACTGTTCTATGCGTGCAAAATCTGCAGGCTTATTTTCTAACAATAGACGCGCACGCTGAGGAATGTTTCTTCGACAAAGTGGAAGCTGGCACCAAAATGGGTTTGTTTTTACTTGCAATTAAAAGCAAAAAAGTTGATTAAGCTAAATAGAAAATGCGAATTTACAGGCCTAACATTTGAAATAATCGAAGGGGGATTTCTGGACATTGATGTGAAGATTGTTGGGCCTGATGGCAAGGTGATCTATCAAGGCGAAAGGGAAAGCAGTGGAAAGTATACATTTGCAGCGCACGTCGCGGGAGTCTACACTTATTGTTTCTCCAATAAAATGTCCACGATGACGCCCAAAACCGTCATGTTCAATATGGCCGTTGGAGAGCCGCCGAAAGCTGAAGAGGCCGAGAAGCCGGAGAGCCACAACAAATTGGAGGATATGATTAAAGAGCTGAGCAACGCGTTGGCGTCCGTTAAGCACGAGCAAGAGTACATGCAAGTGAGGGACAAATTGCACCGGTCGATCAACGAGAGCACCAACAGTCGCGTGGTGCTCTGGAGCTTCTTCGAAGCAATGATCCTTATTGCTATGACTGTCGGACAAGTCTATTACTTGAAGCGGTTCTTCGAAGTGCGACGCGTTGTTTAATTGTTTCTATTTCGTGTTCAATTGTTTTTGCTGTGTATGTATGTACTATGTGCGGAGAATTTAAATAAAATTTTTCTATCTATAAAGATTATTTTTTTATTTTGATGATGCGTTACTTAATTAAATCATTAATTAATGGGTTCTGTACTTGTTTATTATATTACTAATCAATATTTTTTTTTAATTATTTTTACTTATTTTAAAAGCCTTCATTTGGAGCTTGGAAATTTAAAATTTTTTTTTTTTTTTTTTTTTAAGCTTAGGGAACTGAGTATTCATAAAAAGTATTTTGTCGAAAAAAAATTCATAAATAGCGCAGTCGTATAGACTATTTAATTGTCTACATTTTATTTAAATAACTTTTTGTTGTACGACCCTTAGTTTAGAAGATACAGGGCGTCAAAGTTGAAAAATATTTTAAAAGTTGAAAAAATTGGCCAACTTTATAAGGCCAAAACTACCCTTAAAAATTAACTTCTTTAAACATTTCTTTCTGCTTCTAATAAAGCAACTATTCCTCTTTTAAATTAAATAATAAAATTAGATACTACTTTAATTTTCTTAAAGATATAAAACAAAGTTTGAAAAAAATCACATTTTTGGATAAGAAAAACACGTTTAGTTTTTTCCTGAAAAAACTAAAGGAGCCATCAAATAATTTTATTTAAATAAAATGTTTCCTTTGTCATTATCTATAAGTTCGGAAAGTTTAATTTATATCGGACGAGTTTCAAAATTGGACAAAAATTGGGCTTTTTTTGGAAATTTTCGAAAAAACTATTTTTTTCGAAAAAATATTTTAAACAACCCAATCGTATGGAGAATTAAATTCTCTACAATTAATTTAAATAACTTTTTGTTGTACGACCCACAGTTAATAAGATACAGAATGTCAAAGTTGAAATTCATTTTAAGGGTTGAAAAAGTTGGTCAATTTTGAAACGCCAAAACTACCCTTAATAATAAACTTTTTCAAATGTTCTTTTTTGTTTCCAATAAAGCAACTATTCCTCTTTAAAAAGTATATAAAAACATTATCAAAATTTAATTTCAATTTAAAATACCAGCCAATATATTCAAAAAAGTAATTATTAACGATAATAAAATCAGAAAAAACTAAACTTTTACCAAACTAATAGGCAATTAATGGGAACAATTCCGAAAACGTTATCGAAATCTAATAGAAATATAT
>JASKGO010004119.1:0-41304 GCA_030556065.1 Holobus sp. GC000080
TAAATTATCTATGTCAGTCATATCGGCTGGGGTGAACTGCTTGTTTGTTGTTTGGATGATCCAAACTCTGAATAACGTAGCAACAAGTACGCGGGATTATCATTGTTTGTCTATTAGTTAAGCATATAATATCGTGCACACCATCAATTTTCCATCTCGTTTCATCTTCGGCTCCAGCTTTAACTTTGCCATTTCGAGATTGCCCTGCACCGGATGACAGTTTGCTCCTCTCGGAGCGGGGGAGTTAGCGTAGTATCTATAATTCTATAGGATGGGAGTAGGAGTTACGATGTCGCTTGAAAAATTGCTAATGATTATTTGGAAAAGTTAATGTGGCGCAATTACGGGCGAAATAAAAGCGGTAAATAATTGAGATTTCTTCGCGTTTCAAAGTGGGTTTAAGTCGGTGGCGGCGGCGACAAGAGGAAAATTGCCCGTCTTATTTTACATTTAATTAAATCCGCCGCAACTCGCGCTCCGTCGCCTTCGATCCCCTATTCCTTCCTTCTCCACACCGTTTATTTCGTCTCTTTATTCCAAGTGGGGCGATTAATTTTTTCTTTTCTTTTTCTTTTTAATTTACGTTTAGTGGTATTATAAAATTAATAAAATAATTAAAAGTAAAAGCTTTCTAGAATTTTAAAGTTTTTGATTCAGTATGGATTTTTTTTAGTTTTTGTTTAATATTTTTAAAATATTGGACAACAAAATCTTAATAGATTAATATTTGGTATTTTTTCTTTATACTTGAATTAAAGAGTGGACAAAAAGTTTTGAAAAGGTTGATTATTTTCAATACTAAAATAATTAAAGGGAACTATAAAAAAAAAGTTATTTATAGGCTTAATTTTTTTCAATTTATTAAAAGAAAAATAAAATGCTTTAAATTTTTTATTTTCTTTTTTTAGTTTAAATTTTTATTGAAATTGTTAAATTAGCAAAAGAGTAAAAAAAGCCTTCTAGAAATAAAAATTCATTTTCTTTTTTGATTTTTATTGAAAGTTTATAGTTTCTTGTATTATTTTTTTTAATTGTTGAAAAAAATGTCCGTATTTTTTTATTCTTAAAATAAAGATTTTACAAAAAGTATTGAAAAGGTCGATTATTTTAGTTAAAATTAGTAAAATAATTATTGTGAATTTAAAAAAATAAAATTATTGACTTAATTTTTTTTTCAATTTAAATTAAATGTTATTAATTTTTGATTTCCATTTATTTATTTAATTTTATGTAATTATAAAATTAGTAAAATGGTTTAAAAAATATCTCCAGAAATGAAGATTATTTTTCTATTTTTTCTGAAAGTTTTTGTTTGTATTAAATGTTTTTAAATTATTGAAAAAAAAATGTTAATTGAAAAATCTCTCGTTATTTTTCTATACTTGAATTAAAGAAGAGTGGACAAAATGTATAAATAAGTTAAAATCTAATGAGAATTTAAGTGAATTTTTAAAAATAAATGAAGCTAATTTTTTTCCTATATTTTTTAGGAGATAAGTAAATTTTACAGTGTGTTGTAAGAGATGCTGCGATATTACGATTTCATTTAAAATGGAACATTACTATTTGTAATTCCTTTTATTCTGAAACTAGTTTCTTTAATTTTAAATTTAAATTTAAGAAATTAAAATGAAATTAAATTATTCTTAAAGTTGACTTATTTTGAAAAGTATGCTTTGAAAATAGCATTTTATTTATTTGAATTACTGATTCTTCGAGTTTAATTTATTATTTTCATATTAAATAAAAAAAAAAAGATCAAAAATGTTTAAATTTACTATCGACGGTTGCCTTAAAAATTGGAAACTAATTAAAATTAGTAGTAAACCATAATTCATTTTGGCGGAAGAAAGGAAAAAGGAGTGGCAGAAAAGTTTCCGCTTATTAGTCGAAATTGTTCTATTAAAAAAACTATTTAAAAAAATACTATAATATTATTTCCAAAAAACTTAAAATTAAGACGTTTCATTTTGTTTTCTTTTTCGAAACTTGAAACTATTATAAATTTATAAAAAAAAACCTCTCTACTGTTAATTAAATAATTTTTAATTGAAGTTGCAAAAAATGGAGCAAGCAAACAATCAAACAATAAATTCCGAGTAGCATTTAAGAGGGTGCCGGGCACATTTGTCGCATTACTTATTCTTTGAGAAATTCCGAAACGTAGATCATAGAGCATTAGGCTGGCAAGAGTAACAGCGTACATGCGAGCGCACAAATGATGATGGGCCGTCATTAAAAATCCATCTCGTCCTTAGTGACGAGTGAATCCCGCCGGGATTTTCCTGTTCTCCTCCTTGTTCCCTCCCGGTGCGAGTGGTGTGCAGATACAAATAGGAATTTCGAAAAGCGAATTTCCATCACAATGCCGGAATGCTCGGCTACTCGGCGGCGGCGGCGGCGGCAGCGGCTCGACAGCCGCAATGGCGGCCGTAACGCTCAAGAAAATGCAAGCAAGAGCATGCCGCAAGCCATTAAATGTTGTTAAAATTGGACCTACGCTGCTAATAAATGGACAGCAACGACTTTTTATTATTCGCGTGCGTAACTCGCTCTATACCACCCGTTGTAGGTACATTCTGTGTAGCTAGAGCTCTATAACATCATTCTATACGTGTTCGTTATCCCATGTGAAATATTATGCATGTGCTTCTTTCTACGTGCAACCCTTATTCATCATCCTGTCTTAAATTTGTATACGGCATACACTACTCGTATACACGACGAGGTATAGGCTGTGTACTGTATAGATGCCTTTATATATTTTAACGAGCCGCCCTTATTGATTATGTGTATGTATTTTCCATGAAACATTATTCTATCAAAACAATTTTTTTATTTTTCATTTTTTGCATTTTTTATTTGGTTTTGTGTTTTTTTTTTTAATATGTTAATACAACAACAACTTTATATGGATAAATAAGTGAAATTTTAAGTTGTTGTAAAATTGCGCAAAAAATTAAAGTCGGAGCAGTATATGCAGAGCATTTTATGCATGCATGTAGTGGTAAAAATCTATAAAGTGTAATAAGTTTTCACTTTAATCCTCCCTATTATTTACGATATGCTCTTATGACTCTATAAACTGTTAAATTTATTACTGTTTTCAGCATTAAATTCACTGCTATAGTATGTATTACATAAGCTATTCTATGCAGTTATTAGCCGGCAAAGTTAAGAACTGAAATTGTTTAGTGTTCACTCATATAGCGAGTGATGAATGTTTATTTAGATAGTATGCAATTTCAATAATTCAAAATTAATGTTTCTTGCTGGTTTTCTAGGCTGCCGGTTCATTTTTAGTTTCATTTTTAGTACTTTAGGAAAACTAAAGCAAAAATACCTAACTAACCTATTTCAGAATTGGAGTTATGATTTTTTTTTATGTTCAGCACTACCGGAAATTTAGCGTTTTAGACTTGTTAACAAAACTTTTAATTTTTTTTATTACACTAAAATATATAAATTTAAATCAAATTTCCTCTGTATACAGAGGTTATTAAGTAATCATACTATATTAAAGAAAAAAATTAGCACATCAGGTATCCTTGTGATATCATACTATGGTTACCATTTAATAAAAATATTTATTCCCAAAAAATGAAGGAAGCTATGGAAAATTTGATAAATTATTTGGATAGTATTTTAAAAAATCTATTAGGAACAATTATTTCTTTTTTTCTATGTCAAATAGATTACTTGGAATTAATTATCAAAATTTATTCTAAGCCAAGTTATTTTCTTAGAATAAAAACAAAATTGTGGATTTTTTCTGGATAATTCGGGAACCAGGACACTTATCCGATTTTTGAAAACGGGTAAAAGTTGGGTATATAATTCTGAACATTTTGATCTATTTAATTGAATCTCTATCTTTAAAACTGTAGAAGTTTGCCATATACGGGTTGAGATAGTTGCCCTGTAGCTGTCAAAAAAAAAAAAAAAAAACGACGCGACTGGGACAAAACTATTTTTTTTTAATGAAGGTGGGTCAAAAAAAATAATAATTGTAAAGTTCATGTGATGAAAACATTGTTTACCAGTGTTATCAATATTTATTAAATGCAATATTTCGAGAATTAAAAGAAATAAAAGGAGAGTTTTGGCCTAAGAACGCTAATAATCAGCATTTTTTGAGAAAGTGTATCCTTAAACTTTTGCAAAAAGCCCTATGTAATAATGCAATTCATAATAGGACATTATGTTTACGAGTATATGACCTCATAAATCGTAAACTGTACAAACTAAATAATTGTTACTATTATTACTTAAGGATAAACTGTCATTCCTAAATTATAGTAAATCACCAACAAATTGCTACCAAAAGCTTTTCCGTAATTTTCAAAAGTAATTAATATTTTAAACAGTAGAGAATATTATTATGAAGATAAGTTAAGACCAAATATTACTTTTTAAAATACACAGAAGATGAAATAATAATATGGTGACCCATTAAACAAAATCAAGTTATGGTATTTTAATTAAAGTAATAAAATTTTGATTATTCATTTTCCATTCCAAATTTTTAAGTACCTTTTTGATGTTGTAAATTGAAAATTGCATTACATTTAAATAAAAATTTTGGCCTCAGTCATTTTTTAGACGCATTATTAAATGTTGTCTTTTTCATAGAAGTTTTGGCTCATAAAATTTAATAAATTTTAAAAAATGTAGTCTTTTTGTAACATATTTAAAGCCGTGTAAAATAAATTATTAAAAAAGATCTTATTTCTAAGACCTAGATCATTTTTTATATTGGACTTGATTAATTAATTTAACAGTTAATGAAATTATTATATTCAAATAAAATAATTTATTCACTTGAAAAAATATGCTTTTTTTTGATAACTTTAATTATTTTCAAGTACTTTAATTCAATTGTTTTATTCAATAGAATAATAGATGCTTTTGCGCTCTTAACATTATTATTTTACATTATATTGAAAATGTGACATTTCATTAACCATTTTTGAAAACCAATTAATTTACGGGATGTTAACTATTTAATCAATACTAGCTTTATTATTATTAAAAAATAGAGGTTATTGTAAATGTTATTTATATACTTTTTTTATTGTTTAATTTATGTTCAAAATGAAATGATGAAATTTTATTATTAGGCTTAAAAGTTCAATTTACATAGAAAACAACTGTTAATTAACTAATTTAGCTTTGGTGCCCAAATTTGGATGTCCAAAATTGAAGGCAATTAAATAACTTTTAAAGTAAAAAATAATTGAAATTATTATTTAATTAATTTCTTATAGTTTCTAATTGAATTAAAGATATTTGAATAAGACCAGATAATCATTAATTTTGTTTCAAGTAAAAAAAAAAACAATTAATTTAGTGTTGATAATTTTACAGTAGCCCAGGATTGCATGGAGACAGTTAGGTAATTCTGAAAGTAATAAAATATTTATCTTTAATTTAGAAAAAAAAAAAATTGAAAATATTATTTAGGTAATTTATTGCCATGGAATCAAATTGAAATTAAATAACTCAAAAATAGCAGTTAATTAATATAATTGCAATAGTTTTCCATAAAAATAGCTTTCTCTTAAAAAGAAAAAAATAAATACTATAAAATGATTTTTCATTCTGTTTTCTGTTTTAAATTCTCAAAGAGTAAATTAATGACATAAAAGCCAAACAACAAATACAATCCACCCCGTAAGGCAATAAATTAGTTGATTGTTACTGGTAAAAACAAAAGATGTTCGCATACTCACTCACGTACAATACACACGCAAAAGTGTCTTGAAAAGTTATCATTAACTCAGTGACTAATTTAGAGCAAAAGTTGAAAATAGATAACTGAAACAGTTTCTTATAGTGGGAAACAATACGAAATGCATTTTCGAGTTTCACTCTTGAACATTGCGCTTGGGGAAATAAAACTTTATGGAAAACTTTCCTATTACATACGATATACTTACTCTACATATATAATATACAAAGACAGAATATGGTACATACAGTACTACATAGGGAGCGAAGTAGACGTCAGGAGTTTCTCGAAAGGTTTAAAAATTCTAGGCGGAATTGCGGATTTTAAGTAGTTTCCATTTGTACGACATGTAGATATGCATCGATTGTGAAGGCGCTGTGCAGTATACAACGAATGCAACGCAACGACAAAAAGATGCAAAAATATTCGAACGAATATGAATTATTGCATTGATGCGATCGATAGTTTTTTAATTAATCTCACGAGTTGTGCATTGTTCGTTCGTTGGACTTTCGGGAACACGTAAACTATATTATCGCGTGGATTATTACGGACGTTTTGCTGCTGAATGCAAATAACCGAATGCATTTTTATCCCTCTGCCCACACACACACACAGTAGGTACATTTATCGAGCGTAAAAACACGACAAGTCAATTAATCGAATTAATTTTGTTACACGATATTAGCATTAATTACTTCTAAATTAGCATCTGCTGTTATTAATTAATTTAAAGAATTAATTATTAAATTAAATTCTTTCATTGCGAAATAATTATTAACAGTTTTGTGCTTTTGTTACAGATTTCGCGTGACTGTTGAATTGGGCTCGTGTAAGTTTTCTTCTTTTTTTTCTTTTAATTCTTTCTCTTTGCTTAAAGTGCATGTCGCTGCTGTGGCAGTAGGTATATTGCCGATTTTATCAGGGTTGTCGTTTAATATTTAAAACCTAATTTAACTGAGTGCTTCATTATGCACACACGCGCAATTACGTGAAATTATGGCGTAATTAAAGTTGGCAAACACTCTAAAAATTAATTTAAAACTTTCGTCATCAACCAATTATTATTAATCTAATGAAAATTTATGGACTTCCGTGTGGTTAAACAGGGTGATCCTGAAGTTATGTTTCTATTTTATTGCCTAAAATTATGAACTTCATTCGGAGTGTAATCTCCTATCTGGATTAAACTTTTTTAGTTTGTTTAATTAATTTTTTTTAAATATATTTAAAGAAAACAAAAATGTTACTGCAGTTAGTAGTGTTGGTATTATGTTCTTTGATATACTGGGCGATGACGAATTTCGACTTACCATCGCCTTATCTCATTTTTTTTAAATTTAAGTGTTATTTTTTATGGTATATTTTCAATTATTATGAAAGATAAATATTATTACTTTTGTTTACAAAGTAATATATAAAATTAACTTTACGTTACTTCCGGTTATATCGAAAGTAGCCATTTCCTTAATTTTTTAAATTGGAACACCTAAATTTTTATTAAATTTAATTGATTCTTTAGAGAAAACTAAAAATAAAAATTATTTAACAAAGAAATAAGGAAACAAAAATTGTTTCAATCATTATTCAATCATTTTTGCAAAAAAATGTGTCTTGGAAAAGGAATAAAGTTATAACCTTCTTATTTTTAAAACTTATTAATAAAGAACTGGATTTGTCTTTGCCACCAATACGCCACAAATATATAAATCAAAAAGCAGTGTTTTTTATTCCGAGGGAAGTTTTTAATAAAACGAAGTAAATAAAAGTTTAGAGTGTCTCTTGCAATAATAAGTTGGAAATGATTTTTTGTATAATCGGTAGTGCAGCCATTTTTATAATAATAACTTAAATTGGCTTCTCCCATGAAAAAAAAGCCTGTGAAAATTTTCAATTTGTGACTTATTTAAATGCAGATTTTGTTTCACGAAAGGTTTCTATAAATCACTCTGTACATTTAAATATAAACTTATTCTCTATTGTTTGATCTGATTGAAGTTAATTAAATTTTATATTTTTGTTTCCTTTTTTTTTAAAGATTATCTGTACTTTTTATCAAACTTTTAAGTTTCAAACAGTTTTATCTCAAAAATATCAAAATTATACGAATAAAATTACTTTAAAATTAATGAAAAATTTACTCATTTTGACAAATTTTATTCAATTAATTTATCATAATCATTTAAAAAATTAATAATGTCCTCAAAGCCCTAAAGCAAACTTTTTAACTTTGAATTAAAAATATAAAAAATTATCATAATAAACTACATATTTACAGAGAGAGTGCTCCATATGTATAATTAATGAAAAAGTTATTACTTTAATGAAGAAAAATAAAGAATATGGCGCTATAGTAGAAATAAAAGCAGCGTAATTGCGTAGGTGCGGGGCCACATAAGTTTCGAAGAAAATTTTAAAGCGAATTAAAGGGAAAATGAATATTTATGAAGCTCTTTTATAATTTACGGTCGTTTTTGCGACCGCATAATATTGTGCAGCAAAATGTGGGTAAATCGTCTCGACGGCAATAATAATTAAATTGCCGGATTTTGTCCAAAACGACGAACTTGCCGTTGCACAATTATTTTGTTGCGGTTGTTGTAATAAATACACAGGCGGCAGCCGCAGTGGCAGTGGCAGCGGCAGTGCCGGGCTAGGCAAAAGTTCAGTGCGCGCGAATTGAGACGCGGATATTAGGGGTCTCGAACTTTAGCTAATTTCATTATGCGCAACTAAAATTGCATTAATTATACTGCACACACTCACGCTAATTTCCAGACAGATTATTAGTTTAACTTTCCGGAAGCGCCTCTCATCGATGTATACCTTTAGCAGCGCACATTACAAATACGCTGTGTTCAACAATAACTTGTAACGGGATGCCTGCTGGAAAAACAACAATTTCGATGATACTTCCGCCGCCGGCAAGGGGGAGAGAGAGATTATGCTTTAAGCAATTTCGGCAAATTAGAAAAACGAGCCGTTGCAGCCGTGCTTGTTTAAAATTTAATTCAATTCGGATACGATATCCGCCCTGCGTTGCTCTGCCTTCGCGAGTTTAATAATATGAGAATAATCCGAAGAAGGGGCTTTCGCGCGCGCAGGTATGAGCACCTTTTTAAGCCCTTAAAGTGGGCCCTAATAAGCTTACGACATAATTAGCAATTAGAGAATTTTTGCTGAAATGCTCGCGTTACGGCGTTGCAGAGAGCCTAACGTAATTGAGATGAAAGGAATCGCCTCTATTAAAGTCATTTAGATTTACTCGCTCACCTGTAATTTTTTCTCCAACAGCCGCTTTTCGCAGGCTTTTATCCTTTTTTTTTATTAATGTAAATATTAAATATTTGCATATTTGCTATAAAATTAATTCAAGTGCTGTGAAATTATTTGCTTTTCAATATAATTTTAATTCAATTTCACGTTTTACATAAAAGTTTATGCAAGAATATTGTTCTGTTTATTAAAATGGAATTTATTCGAAGTTTGCGTTTACAGTTGAGGCGTTAAATTAAATAAGGGAATTTCTCGCAGCGGAATTCCACCCACACTCGATGGAAATCAATGGATTTCGACATGTCATATACCGTACCATCGTATAAACAGTGTTTTCCTTCTTGCCGCTAGAGAATTTTTCGGAAAATAAGTTGGGAGAATATCGAAAAAAGGCGCGCAAGTAAATTCTGTTTTAGAAACCCTTTTCAATATTTTTGCTATTTATTTGTTTTGATATAGCAAGCATATAATGGACATATTTTTAAAATTATTTTTTGCTATTGCTTTTTTCCCAATGAATACGATAAAAATGTTTTTTTTTTAATAGTACATTATTTTTATACTTCATAAAAAAGTTCTTTCATTTTTATATATAAAAAATTTGGGACAAAAACAAAGTAACATAAGAATTAAGTTATAAAAAAAATCTCCCTGTGTTCTAAATTACGGTATTTATTTTTTAATATTTATTTAACGAGGATAAAATAATTTAATAATTCCATCTTTAAATATAATGCTCCCTATCTGTAATATTTAAGAAGTAATTTGTCCTTAAAACAAAATTTAACAGTGTGTCATAATTTGTTAATTAGACCAAAAAATTAAAAAAACAATATCAAAATTACTCTCCCTAGGAAAATAATTTGAGAGAAACAAAAATCAAAATAGTGGCGAGTAAGTGAAAAGAGATCGTAAAACCAAAAAAATTGACTTGCAAAGAAAAAAATCGCAAAGAAATTTCACAACTTTTACTTCATCAAAAAAGTAGAAAAAAAAAACAAACTGAGCGGCAATGCTATTAACGAAGCTGGAACAAAGTTAGTATTTGATATAAATTATGGACTTCTAAATTAGTAATGAAAAATTAATGAAATTTGAAACAACATTTTAAGTTATGCAAAAGTTTCTACAAAATTAATTGAAATAATTTCTTTTTATTTTCCATAATTTAGGGTAAAATTAAAACAGAAATGAGGTAATAATAATCACTGAATTTATTTCTATTTTAGTTTTCAAATTTTCAAATATCTTTTTGCATTTTTTTTAAATATTTTTTTTAGTCGGGGAGATAACATTTCTAATATTTATCCATGAAATGTATTAGTTCCTCCCTATAGAAAACAGAATTCTTGCATCATCCTGTATATTATGTGCCAAATTAAGTATCTAATCCAGTAAAATAAATAGTAATGAGAAAAAATAAAGCAGTGAAAATATCTTTTTTAATTTGGACTTTTATTGGATTTTATCTAGAACCTAATTTATTTAAGGAATCCTCTCGTTAAATGTTTTTTATCTTCTTTTTTTAAATAATTTAAGAATTTTTATTGCCACCATCAACATAATGTGTTTTTCTTTTTTTTATATTTATCAGAAAAGGCCTTTTCTCTACGCTATGTATTCACAAAAGTACTAAATTCACAAAAAAGCATTTATTATATGTTATACCTAATTTATTCAAAGAAGTCTCGTTTTTTTTTTGTATCAAAATTTAAAATTATGTAAAAATTTAAATAAGTTTTTATCAAATTTATTAAAGTAATCTGTGTTTATATAAAAAATAAAGAGAAATCTTCAGCAGTATTTGGGATATAGAAAGCATTAAAAATATAAAAAAAAAATTGAAATAAAAAATCATTGATCAATTTAATCCAGTTTTTCGCAAAGTAAATGCCTTAAATAGAAAACAAATCTTGCAAAATTAAGCTAATTTAATCTTAAATAAGAATCAATAAGCAATTGATTAGAAAATAAATGAAATAGCAACTTATGTCGGGCTTAAACGTATCCCTGAAACGGAAAGCTTAAGGCTCTGTGCGGTTATAATTTAGCGAGCGAAACTTTATAGAGTCATGTGCAAGAACAGCGGGCCACTTTTAATGGGCCACAAGCGCAATTAGAGAGCATTAGTTGCACAGTTGGTCCTTTTGCATGTCGAATCGAACTAATTCCGAATCATAGATATATTATTATACAAGCGGAACACGTAAACAGTTAATGTGTAGCTTAGACCCGGTCCCTGCACAAAAGAGAGTGGAACTTCGATAACCGCAGCCACTAAAGGAGCAGCCAACAGCCAGCAGCCCGCTCCGAAGTAACATTGTGTAGTGTATAAGTACACGGCCGCACCGATATGGTGGGAATTGGAAGGACTAGAAGTGGAAGTGTTAAAACGAGCGTCGAAAGGAACAGCGAACATGGAGCACGGTATACTACGGCACGGCACCGCGCACTCCCTAAACTTTAATTAGGGCTTAACGCGTGCAAAAAGGGCATTCTTTGTGCGAGCGCGATGCCATTTGTTTAAATCAAGGATGAGGCAAATTTTAACTCAAAAAGTATACCTGAGAGACACCGGCGCACATGTACTCGTATAGTATAGTGGATGTTAAATATTCCGAACATGAAACTGCATGAAAACGCATTAGGCTAATGTTGCCGTTCTATGTACTATATGGTACGTATATCGTAATACCGGGCAAAATGAAGCGGAAACACATAAAATCAAAACGGAAAACCAAAATGAAATTCTCCACTACGGCAACAATACTTTGGCTTTTTGGTTGAATGTTTTCAGTTTTTGCGTACTTTGAATTTTTGCCTACTGCTGCACTTTTTTCAGTTAATTGCTTTCTGTTTTTTTTTGTTTTTAATTATTTTCATTTGTAAAGTGCTATCGTTCTGTAAATGCAGTACCCCTTTTTTTTAAACTATGTAACCAAAAAGATTCAAAATGAAAATTATTTACCGTAGGAGGAGGTGTACTCTAAATAACTGAACTAAAATTTGATAAACTTAGAAATAATAAAGGGGTCTTTAGATTGTAAAGACTAAAATTGTTGTCTTCTTTTATTTTCAATAATTTTCCTATGTCAGCTAATAATTTTCAATTAAATTCATCTAGGGTGACACACATTTTACTACCACCCCTGTTATTTCTTTATTTATGTAATGATTCTTACCCAATTTGGCATACATAGAAAAGAGAATATTTCCAATTGAATTGTATAGCTGTTATTTTAACAATACTTCCGGTTTTAGCACAAATAGCCACAACTTTTGATTTTTAAATAGCAACAGTATATTTTCTTAAGTTTTATTTTCGATTTTTACCCACAATGAATTATTGCAACATACTATAACTGGTATCAAATGATTTGTCATTAAATGGGTGGTAAAAAGTTGATGCGGCCCAAAATGGTTGCCATTTAATGCAATGGCTTTTGACCAAATTATTTTTTTTCAAATTCTTTCATTAATAACTAACAAAATATTGAACTTGTGGTAGGTTTGCAACTTTTTAACATAACTTTCCTTTATTCTGAGGAATTTTAGTCATTTTTATAGCCATCTAGATTAACTTTTAAAAAGCGATTTTTTGCAAATGAAAAAATAAAAATTAAGGAAATTGCGTTTTGAAACCTAGGATGCAAAAAAAGTGAAAAAATGCGCGGTAGCCATTTAGAAATATAAAGTTTGGGCAATTTCCGGTGAAACCGGAAGTATTGTAAAAATTAAATCTTTCCAGTCCAATTGGAAATGATGTCTTTTGAATGTTTACTGAATTTGGTAACAATCGGTTCCAAAACAAAGAAATAGTAGCAGTGGTACAAAAATTTGTGTCACGCTGTTAGTGTACTTTGATAAAATTTGAAACTGGAGTCCTTTAAAATTTATAAATTTTCTAATTTAGCGCCACTTTTGTAAACCGAACATAATCAACGTGTATAATGTAGCTCGAAATTTTCGCTTTACTGTTTAAACTTTCAAAAGGACATCAAACAAACACTTTTTATAAACTTAATAATATAAAAAGTTTGTTTAGAATAAAAACGAAATTTTGATTACGAACTAGTACCTAAGTGACCGATACCAAAAAGGGCACATTTTGTGGTTTTAAAGCTAGCCACTGATTGAAAGCGGTGGTTTGAAAAAGTCGAAAGCTTCGCAATAAAGCAAACAGATAAAGGGCCGACATGAGCGACCTGAATCCATTACGGAATCGAAAAGTCCCCTGAATTTCGAGCAAATATTTAGTGGTTGTTTACACGCAATTTATTTTAATATCATGTGCCAATATTTAGTTGCAATACCAATATTAGTTTTCCATCACTCGGTTTACCCGCAAAGCCCCCTTATCATAACAATAAATCAATAACGGTGGAAAATTCTGGCACACGACCAAAATGTCCTTTTGGCACCAATACGATGTGCAAAACGAACCGAACGCCGCTCATCACTATTTTTCATCCGCCCGCTGTTATTATGCAGCAGCATATAGGTACTATTCATCCCCCTTGGAACGATAAAAATTCCTTTAATTATTGCATGCGCCATTTGCCCATTCATTTAATGCTGATTATTGTAAAAACTTTTAGGAAAGATTATAAAAGTAAATTGGCAGCGATTTTGAAGGAGAAAATATAAGATTGTCAAGTTTGTTCCGAAGTTGTATAGTTTTCAAAGAAACTAATCGCATCTTACGTCGAAATTATTATGTTTTCAGACATCTTATTCAAACAATAAATAAGTCGACTTAATTAACTTGATTCACTATGATATCTACAATAGTTGTCATCAAAGGTACTGCGATGGGATAGATTTTCTTTGTTTGCACGTTGTGGAAAAACTATTAATTAACTGAAAGAATTTCCTAGTATTGTACTCATTCAAATGAAAATGGACTTATTGAAGTTTTTAAATTACATTAAAAGCATTGTAGAAATTTTACAATATGTATTTTCTATTAAATTCTAGGCCTGTTATTATGTTTTTTTCTACTTTTTTAAATGTTCTTAACGATCGTCATTTTTTTAGAAAATGTAATCTTTTTGAGTAAATGATTACATTTTAGCTACTTTTAGGATAATTTAATATTTTTTTTTTGATAATTAAATTAGAGTTGTGTGTCCAAGTAGCTATTTGATAAATGACTTATCAGATATCTTTTACAAGATGTCTGCAGAAAATTATTTTAAAAAGAAACTTAATGGAATATAATATAATTATAATACATTACAAATATGAAATAATATGAAACTAATACAAAATAATAATAAATAATTAAATGTCATACTTTATTGGTTTTTGTTGGATTCCACAAGGTAATTTTTATTGCTTTTTTTTTAAGTATTTTCCATAGAATAATTATCTAAATCATTTTCTGCTTTTGCCACTTTCAGTAGAATCGGAAGTTGAGGCAAACTTTGGTATTTCAAATAGAACATCTCAATTTTCTTTTCATATTTCGATTCCATTTTTGCAAATAAAGATAAGATTTTGCATCCACTTTTTTGATATTTGCTCATTCATTACTTTAATAATTTTTTATGCAAATTACAAAGAAGTTTTTTATTATATTTATTTAAAGCTGCAATTTCACGGTATGGTTTTATTTAAATGTTTTCAAAAAAAAAAAACATCTTAAAATCAAAAATATTCCTTTTTTTCCAAATAGAGCTACCTACTTTTTTGTTTATTCATTAAATTGATTTAAAAAATATACTGATCATAAACCCTTAATTTGCTACCTCAACTTACATTAAATCCCTATAATTTTTATATTTAATTAATATAATTTTATTTAATTATTAAATTTTAATTAATTCATTAAAAAATAGTGACATATATGAAGCGGCTAGGGGTAGAACAACAGTTGTCATCTATTGAAAAAAAAATTAAGACATTCACAACAGCATAAATCAGTCTTATTTGTATCCAAATAAATGAGAAAACCATTTTTGTTCATAGTATATTTACTAATGATGTGGTATTATATTCTTTTTAAGCAGATTTTACATTGGAATCATTCAGATCGCATTTCCAGTGGAAAAAATTATTATGTGACAAAAGTTTTGTTTTTCTTCTCTTGACCCCAACTATTTAAAAAGTCAGAAGTGACTGGAAGAGGAGTGGGTCACTTTATTAACGCATCAGGAATATTAGTATGTAGTATTAACACGAAAAAAAATTCTACAAATAAATATTTTGTTTTAAAGTTAATTTTAACTGTTTTTTTAATTTACAAGCGAATTCTTTTTTAAATTACGAATAAATTTGGGGAATTAACATTCTTCATTTCTACATTCCACTAAATGCTCACCACAGATATTCTCCTCAATTTTGTTGATCAGGTTTTTGCTTTTATATATATTTTTTAAATAATTTTTTTTAAGTATTTTTTAGATGTAATTTGGCGAAATCTTTTCAAATAATTAATCGACTTTAGAAAATATTGATTTGAACAATGTAAAATTAAAATGGCCCCTAATTTTGAATTAAATTCGGTATTTTACTATCATATATTAAATTAAATAAACTGTTAAGCTTAAACATTAGATATACTATCTAGAGAAGGTATGTAGTCTGCATTATAAGTGCATCGATGGTTTTTCGAAAATATTTATATTGCAAATCGAGTAAATAGGATGTTGTTTGCGAAATTCTTAGACGTGCAAGCACTTTATCATTGAGCTAGCTGAATGCATAATATACACACAGAGTGCAAATCTGTTTGTGGAAATAGCGTGTGCAATGCACACATATCGATAAAATTTCTGACTTTCGCCATCGCAGGATCAATCACTTATAAAGTTCTAAAAATTTTGCAGATACACGGAAAACTTTGTTTTCCATTGTAAGTCAACCATTCTTTCATTTCTTTTGAAATCTTAACTTTTTGTACTGTTTGCAAATTCAATTTGTTAATTCTGAATAAAATATAATTGAAATGAAAACTGCAAATGAAAATATTAATAATAATCATTTTGAATGTGATTCGGATCACAGTAAGTGAAATCAAGGTTTCGCTTGTAATTTGTTGCGTTGGGTGGATTCGGGACTCGGGACTCGGGTCAATCCTTGAACACGTTCAAGGATAAGTGGTATTTCGGATCGTTAAGGGACGTAAGCACAGGAATGCTGCCTTAAATTATCCGCCGAAGTTATTTTACCGAAAATAGTTACTGGAATTTACTCAAAAGTGTCCCTACTGTATTTCATCGTCTGGCTTCTGCAAAACATAAACATATTTTACAAAAAAAAGCAATAAAAAAAATCAAGGTTTTCGCTTGGTGTGAAAATATTAGAAGGAATAATAAATTTATCGGTTCCAACTTCGCTGGAAGCGAAAAAATTAATTTCGCCCATAAATTTCGCGTGCGGAAAATTTAGGTCCTTGTTTGTATTCTAACTTTGTTCGCCCTGTGCCCTTTTTCGCTGATAAGGGAACGTGGAGACTGTTAAAATAGTTTTAACGACAGGAAGAAATTTAGATTTATTATCGAAGCCTCGATCACGTTCGTCTCGTGCTCACTTTATTTTGTCGCTCTTTCTTATACTATACTTATACTACCACTTCCACACATAAACTGCAATTTTCAAAGTTTCTAGTGCTGTTTTTTTTTTAATGGGAAGATTTTTCTAGTTTAAATTTTTTTACTTTGAGTTTTAAATTCAGAATTAATCTAAAATTAAATAAGTAAATTTCAATCAAATTGTTTCGAACGATTTAAAAGTTGAAAAATAGGTAAAAAGACGTCAAGAAAGCCATTTTCTTTTTTCGACTCCCTTCCTTTCTTGTAATGAATTTATAGGATTTGCAGCAAAGGCAAACACTCAAAGCCCGAACTGGATTCCATTAAGATTTGTTTGCAATTTAAAGTTAAAAAACTACTCGAACTAGGGATCCGAAAGCGGGCGCGTTTTTAAATGCGAAAAGAAAAGGTATTCGAGGTGGTTTCTTGCCGCCGTAACCAGGGCAATAAAGGGAAAACATCCGCAGATAATATTTAGGGTTATTTCCGCGCATAAATATAGAAATAGCTGTAGAGTGAGAAACTTTTTGGCTAATCCAATAATCGTATAATATTTAAGTTATGTTCGAAGCTGCGGAAGGAAAAAAAGAGAGCCAAAGTAGGTTGACTTTATGTGGGAAATTTTCGAGGATGCGGAAAATAAATTCAAACGAAACTTTCTTAGGATTGGGCATTAAGTCGACTCCCGTTGACCCTTACCGTAAATTTTCGCGGGAATTTAATTTGAAACGATTTATATAGTATATAGTATTTTAAAATATTCATTGGAGCGATGCGATTCTCATTTTTATGTTGCCTCCGGTGCATTTTTCATCTCTTCAGTCGGTATTTTGGTACCGGGGACCTCTAAAGCCTCCAAAACCTATTATTTACAATTCGGGGGTGGCTTACGGGGCGACGTTTAATTTTAAACAATAAATTCTCACCTTCCACCAAGTGATAACAGCGGGCGGTCTTGAGCCCTTGCATTTGCAAGTAATATTAGTCTTGCGGCCCGCGCTCAGCGGCTGATTCTGTCCTTGGAGTCTGGCCTCCAACGGCCTTAGGTACATGTCGACGGCGACTCGCATCACTAGGGGCGGCTGCAGTTGACTGTTGCTCACTTCGCAACTAAATACCGCCAATAGATGACTTCTGGTGAGCTTATCAATCTTCAGCACGCTTTGGGACTTCTTCCGTTCGGGAAAGTATTGCGTGTCGTCCGATATTTGATCGCCGTCTTTCCACCAAGTCACGCGCGGCAATGGTTTACCTGAAAAAAACAACAACAACAAAACAAATTAAATGTTTTCTCCCTTTTTTTTTCATTTGCTATTGGTTCGGTTGTTACACAGGGTTATCTTATAGAAATATCGGATCAATTCCTAAATCGAAGACTTTTATTCTTACTAGGACAAGTCAATTAAAATAAATAAGTAAATTTGATTTCGTTTAGATTAATTATTTATTTCATTCTTCTTCTATCGCAAATTATTGACTCGTATACGTATACTCTATTAGCCCAAGATGATATCTTTACCTCTCTAATTAATAAAAAAAAGTCGTTAAATACCCTATCAATACTTTTATTATTGAATAAATAAAACAAAAATGATTTTAAATAAATTTAATGCTTTTTAATTTAGTAATATTGCTCAGTATTGCTCTTTCTTTCTTTCTTCTTTCACTTGTTCGTGTGATGTGATAAAATTTCACTAGATTAGCTTTGATCTTGGCTCCTTATCAAAATTATAATTCATTACTCCATCTGACCTAAATTATGATATATATTTCATTAAAAATCTTTGCTTAATGATGATAAATAAACCTAACGGGTTTTAATCCATCCATCTTGAAAAACAATGCTATATCTAACATTTAAAAAGTAGTTTGTGTTCAAAGTAAAAATTAACAGTTGCTTCTAATTAGTTAAGCGGAGCCGAAGAAAAAACGTAAAATCTGAATCACTCCTCCAAGAAAAATATATGGAAGATACAATGTGTCAAAATAGTATTGTATAATAAAAATTATCAGTCGGTAATTAAAATTTACTCCCTTTTTGATAAATTATGGAATTATTTCAAAACTCTTTGATTAATGAAGATACATCTTAAAAAACTTAAAGGGTCTTAATCATTCCATCTAGAAAAACAATGCATTATCTAATATTTAAGATGTAAATGGTTTTCAAAACAAATTTTCATTTATTATAATTATAAAAAAAAAAATAGCAGAAAACATAACATGAAAATGACACCCGTTAAGAAAAAAAAAACGAGATACAATAAATCAAAATAGTGATGTATATGAGAGAAGAGACCGAAAAATCAAGAAACTGACTAGTGACCAACAATGAAATTTTATTTATTCATTTAAAAAAAGCAGGGAAAAAGTTGTGCCACGGTATTATTATTAATGCAGCTTCAACAAAAATCGTCATTCAATTTTAAATTTGTAATGTAAAAACTATGAAATTATGAACAAAATTTTTAATTTTGTATAAATTTAGCTTAGATTCAATAAAATTTATTGAAGTAATTTTTTTTTGTTTACCATAGTTTGGTTCAAAATAAAAACTGAAATGTATTTTATAATTTGAAACAGAGGTAATAATAATGACTAAATTTATTTCTATTTTTTTTTCCAATTGTCAAATCTTCGACTATTAGTAATCATTTCTTTTGAATATTAATTTTCAGCCGAGGAGATAACATTTCTACCAATTATCTAAGAAATGTATTATTTCCTCCATATAGACAACGAAACTCTTGCATCATCCTGCACATTATGTACCAAATTAAGTATATGTTCAATTAAAATAAATAATAATTAAAATAAAAAAGCAGTAAAAGTATCCCTTTAAATTTTGACTTTTTATGGATAACACCTTGAACCGAATTTATTCAAAGAAACCCCTCATTAAATGTTTTTCATCTTCTTTTTTAAAATTATTAGAGTATTTTTTATTGCCACCATCAACATAATGTGTTTTTCTTTTCTGATATTTATCAGAAAATGCCTTTTCTATATTCAATACTAAATGTATTCATAAAAGAAAGTAAATCAGAGTTTTTATTTTGTTTTTAGGAAGCCTAACCGATCGCAATAATGATATCTGTAATGAAAACCTAATGCTGGCTAATAAAACGGGCCTTTTCTTTGAAATTGAAATAGTCTATATTTCCTCTCTTTGTGCACACGTGTGAGAAGATTTGGATAAAATCCCGCCTCATAAATATTTCAATTTAAGTAGACGCACAGAGATACCATACCATAGGCATACTAGGCGTACTCGTATATCTGTATTTACAGTCACTTTTAGAGACGCTCTACAGGAGAAAAAAAAAACAAATAGCCTTCTTTAGTTAAGGACTTTAAGGAAGAAAAAATGTTCTTATTAGTGCCTGGGGAGTCGTTTTCGAAAAATCGCCTAATTACAAGCTTCCCGCCCATAAATAACGATTATTGTGAAATTGGAAAAAGAAAATATAATCTTAACTTTCTTATTTTCATGTTTAAAATATAACAACAGCAAAAAATAATATAAAATATAACAAAAACAGATAAAAACTTGTCTTGTTATTTTGTTAGTAAGTAAAACTAAGTAAATTTTCTTAAAAAAAAAAAATGAAAAAAATAGGAATAAAATTGCAAAGGTATTAAATAAGAGTGCAGCGGAGAAGTTTTCGCGAAAACTTGCATACTCGTATTCGTTTAAGAAAGATCAAAAGATCGCGAGCTTAATCTAAATACGGAAAAAACAAACTTAATTTTTAGAGAAAACCGTTACTATCTTACGACTTGAAAGCTAATTAAACTCACCGAGTTTAAACTTAAAAATTGCCGACGTCAAGCGCATGCAAAACGCTTCTGGGCCAAATATGTAATAATAAATTTAATAAAATACGTGAATAAAAAAAAAACATCAAAGCGTTTTCCAAATGAAGCATTTCAAACGAAATTTTAATCACGTTTAATACCTTAGAATGGATACGATAGGTATACTGCCTGCTTATTATAACGGTGTAATTTTTCTTTTTCGCAGCGCGGGTAATTTGTTTGGTATTGAAAAGTTTTTGCCAGTACTGCGCAAACTGTATATCGGTAATATAAATTAGAGTTAGCTAATGCTTTGATATTTACAAAGATTGATTGTGTATGGGGTTGAAGTTTGTTTAAACCGCACATTCCAAACCGCCGCTGCCGCAAAAGCTCTCTTTTACTCTCTTTATCGACAGAAAGTCTTCCCCAACGAGCTTTTCCAACTATACCGGCTAAGCTTCCAACTTGATCCGCCTGATCCTTGTGCCTTTCCAAGTAATTAATTTCAATAAGTCGTCTCTATGACTAATTTTACTTCGTTACTTTTTCGATAATTTCTTGTAACCTAATTTATTTCTAATTGCTCCGTTTTTGTCAGTATCATTAATTCACTGTTTTTAATACAATTTGGAGTATGTTATTTGATTTTTTAGAAAACAATAATTTTTGTTTTATCTATTTTTTTTTATATACAGTGTGTACAGAAAAAATTTTAATGTACCTTTTTTTCGAATTTTTTGGGGGTTTTAAGACTTATTAAAAGTTATTTTTTGCTAGGTAATCCATTTTGAAAAATATCTACAATTTTAATGTAAGTAGATGTTGGAAATAAATAAAATATTCAGTTTTTATTTAGATTATTGTAAATTATTGAATTTAATTAATAATGCTTTTCAAACATATTCCGCTTGAAAAATAAGTTTATTTAGTTGACAAAATTTATTTTTATTAATTAAGTCCTGAGCATTTTTTTACAAGAAATTAATGAAATGCCAGAACTCTCACTTCCGGAATATTTAATAAAAGAACTCTCCAACTATCATTAAAAGTAAGTAAGAAGTATTTTTTTTCCCAGATATCGATTTTATCTAAATAAAAAAAAAGTCCGGAAATAGAAGAAAACTTAAAAAGGAAGCAGAGAAGAACAGGTTTTCTACAAAATGTAATTTATTTTCATCAAATCAAATTATAAAATAAAAACGGGGCTTTCTATGGAAAATATGAAAATGCTGCCCATTTCTGGAAGTGATACATCAATAAAAGTATAAAACTAATTTCAAATAAAAGTTCTTAGGATGAGTTTTGAGTTATAAATTTGTAAAGTTTTGAAATTTTATTAATTACATTTCACTTGTAAATTTTTGATGATTAAAATTTCTGGGAAACCCTGAAAAGGATGGCTGTTAAGGATGGATCGAATAAATAAATATGAAACCAGCCTTAAAATGGAACAAAATAAATTAAATCGCTATTAATTTTTAATTTTTTTAAAGTCTTGAAAATTTATAAAATATGCTTGTGTAGTCCTCTACATTCTAAATATTTTGCTTTTGTTATCAAATTCAATTATATTGGCTTCATTGTCTTAACTTTTTTAATTAAGTTTAAAAATAAATTAAGTAATAATTTCCAAAACAAACAAATTTTCCATGAAAGGAATACCAAGGTACTGAATTTTTTTTAAATTCATTTAAAAAAATTAATTAATATTTTCGCAACGAAAAGTAATTTATCATTTCGACCGTCCAAAAAAAAAAAAAAAAAAAAAATACATGTAAAGAGCAGATTGAAATTCGGGAGCCACTTAAAACAAAGGATTTCGCACGTGCAAAATTTCCCAAATCGAGAAATGAATAATTCGTTACGAAAGCGAAAGTATTATTATGCGGGACTTAATTAATCCTAAATCCTGCCCAACGTGTATCCTAATTAAAATTTATAGTGGCGACCCGAAAGCAAAACAGCATATAGCGCAAGCACACCGGAACCTTTTCCTCAAAACGCAACCCCTTCTAATAACAACTCTCGGCCAATTTTTCTCCGACGCGCATCTTTCTGGCAGCCGCCGCACCAGCGTCACTGCTAAATTAATTATTTGAGTGATTAAAGTTCCATTGTGCATTTGTGTAGCCGGATCGATCGCAACTAGCACTAAGTCCTTCACGTTAATTAATTTTCCCTCTTAATTAATTGCGATCGAATTGAATTGGTGCAATTTCAATAACCCCCGAGACACTATTCATTTCTTTATGGGGTTACTTATTCGCTTCTGAATTCAGATTATTTTTCTCAACAAAAAGCTTCGTTTTAATCATTCAGTTTTTATTAAGCGATTTTGTGAAAAAAAAATTTTTTTTTATATTAAAGTATGCTTTGTAGGGAAAAAGTGTGATGCTTGATAAAAGCGTTTTGTATTCGTAAATTAAGTGACAAAATTGTTAATGGCAGTCGATGATTAATAACCTGTTGGTGTAGAGTATAGTAGAGTATAGACAAAAATGGAATATTCATTGCGTCTGACATGTCAATCAATTATTGCTTAAATCGTCATGGCATTTTTAACGGAAATTAAATTTTTACTTTTTTATTTTTGTATTGTTTAAGTATTTAGTTCAAATATATTTGTTTGTCAAAACAATAGGAAAAAAATTGAGGATAATTAGATGTAGTAATTTATTTGAAAACTTTTTATCCTATTAAATAAATTGCAAATAAAGTTATTTAAAATAAATAGAAGAAGTTACAATATGTTGAAATTTAATTATAACTATTACATTATTACGCTGGTCTACAAATAATTTTTTTTATAGTTTCTGTTTCTGTTTGAATGTATTAATTCTGATAGTAGGACCCAAGAGAGTCTAAGTTAGTTATTCTTGGCTTTCAAAGTTTGCTTTTGCTTATTTTAAGTCGATAAATATAATACATGTTAACTAAGCACCACTGGAGTGGATACCGCATACTTGAAAATTATATCCAGGAAACCGGAAAAATATGGTTAAAATTTTATTTTGGATTTTGATAATAGATAATGTGCCCCAAACATTTCTCAGTAACTAATAATTTATAATTGTTGAAGTAAACTTTTGAAAAAATTGATTTATATGTTGCGCCCGATTTACAAATTGAAAAAAGTTCTAATTGTTTTTATAAATAATAAAAACCTAAAAAATCAGATTGCCATTTTTATTTTCTTTTAAAACTTTGATGGTCCAAATTCTTTTGGAACACTGCTTTGTTCTAATGATTTAACTGACATTAGTCACGATTTCTTTGTAATATCCTTCATTTAATTGAAGAAAAAAAAATACTCTAAAAAATCCTAAAAAGTCCAATAGACATAAACTAAAACTATGAAGTTGTACAAAAATTAATGAAGTGACAAAAAAGGTCAATTTATTTTTACAAATAGCAAAAATGCCCAAAAATCGGATTGATCAGTATTTTTATTATCCTTTAAAATTTTGATGGTTCATATTTTTAGGACACAGCCTTTTTCCAATAATTAAATTGACATTATTCTTGTTTTTTTTTTTTATTTCCTTCATTTACCCCAAGAGAAAAAATAACTTTTAGACCCCCCAAAAAGTCAAATACACACAAAATTTAATACAATGCAGTAGGAGAAAATTAAATGAAGTGGCAAAAAAGCTCCATTTGTTTTTACAAATAATAAAAAGACATTAAATATGATTGACCGGTGTTATTTTCCCTTAAAATTTTGATTGTGTATATTTTTAGGCCACTGCTTTTTTCCCCATTATAGAATTGACATTTTTTTAAGTAACCTTTACTTACCTCAAGAAAAAAATAATAATTAAAACAAAGTCCAATAAAGGAAAAATTTAAAACTATGTAGAAGTAGAAAAAAATAATGAAGTGACAAAAAACCTCAATTTGTTTTCACAACTTATAAAAACATATAAAAAAAATATGAAAAATAATTTAATTACTTAACGAAATAAAACACGTTAATGTAAACACATAAATCTTTGTTTTGGCTGCCGAAATAAAAAGTGGAAAGAAGCAGTGCGAGTGTTGTTTTAACCTCCACACTTTGTATATTAGCATGCACCTGCAATGCAATGGGGGTGAATGCACCCTTTGTGTGTTTATTACGAGCAGCGGTGCACAATTTTTTCATACTCATTTCTCGCTTTAAATAAAATACTATTCGTACTCGTATACAAGGATAAATGTTAATACATTTGCCATTGTATACGAGTAGTATTGCCTGTTGGTTTTTTATTTTGTATTTTGAGGCGGGCATTTAAATCTTGCATGCAATTTCTTTTTATTGAAGTGATTAACATCGTAATAAGGATTGCGCAGTCAAATAAAAAAGATTATTTCGCGCTCGGAATGTTCGCGGAAGTGTAGTAGTGTAGTAGAAGAGTAGAATAAGGGATGTAGAGAACGTTGACGAGCGAATCGATTAAATGGCTATTTAAAGTCCTCACTTGCGTAACAATAATATAAGGAAAAAGTGTCGTTAAGATAAACGATTGCAATGTACAACGTAATGATTGCCGCACCTGATGTAGCTGTGCACGTTAGGGTGAGACTCGCCCCCTCGGCGTACGCCGAAGTGATGCCGTTTTTGATAATCCCTCGGTCGTCTTGCACTAGCACCCCACTTGGCGGAACTGTAACCAAAAAAATAGTTATGTTAATTTATTGTTTTTTTTTTCATGTCTTCTGTGCTTTCATTTAATTATATAAATGAAATTAATGATTGAATAAAATTGTTATTATGGGAGGAAAAAAAAGAAGATTTTTTAAAATATTGAAATACTTTCAGTAGTTTTTTTAAATATTTAAATAAAAGTAATTGACCATTTTAATAATAATAATTTTACTAATTATTATTTTTGATGTTTTTGCAATTTTTCTAAAAAGATCATTGTTTTTCATCTGTAAAAAGATTTAGAGGGAGTAAACAAGAAAACACTTTTTATTTCAATACCTATTTTATTAAAATATAGATAATTAATAAAATAATTACTATTTAAAAGCTTCATAATATTTTAAATAACCACAAAAATTCCAAACAATAGTTTATTAAAAAAAAAAAAAAAAAAAAACTACTTGAAACAGTACAAAATAAGGTTTTAATGAGAGAGAAACAGATGAAGTTATTACAACTTTATCAAAATAACCATTATTTTACATTAATGGAAAGTTAAATTAATTAAATAATAACAATCGTTGTAAAGGGTCATCGACCGCAGTCCTTCAGCCAGAGTTTTAATGTGATTTTAAGTTAAAACGAAAAGAGAAGAGAAGTTTGGAAGTAAATTTTATGAAATTTTCTAATTTAGAAAAATCAAAGTTTGAAGTTTTCCATGGAAATACTATTCCAACTAAATAATCTCGATTGTTACAATACTCTAAAAACTAGAAGCCAAACCGCATTCTTTTGAATAAAGAAAGAAAAAAAGAAACTTCACAAGAACCTTTCAAACTTCTCTAAGTATAAAAATCTGCAACTCTCCTTTTTTTTCCAAACTTTTATCTTCTTTTCTTTTTGAAGCGAAAGCTTTTATAATTTGTTTTGTTTATAGTGCGATAGACAAGTCTTAAGATTGAGTTAAAACGGTCGATAACTACAAATTCAATATGAAAAAAAAATCGAATGTCAAAGATTTTGAAAATCAAATTTTTTCATCAGATTTTTTCTAACATATTTTGCTTATCTTTTTGTTATAGCCTAAAAGTTTTTGGAAAACAAAACTCTGAAAATGTAATGAGACTCTGGCGCATTACATTTTTTAGTTCTGTATTCGTTTGTTCCTTTTTGTTATAGCCAAAAGAGTTTTGGAAAACAATATTCTAAAAATGCAATGAAATACCGGCGCCTTCGCTTTTATTTTTTTTAAATTTTATTGTTAGCTTTCTTAAACAATAAAAAAAACATTTATTTTTTGTTTTAAAAAATTATAAGAAAACCATTATTACTAAATTATTACTTTAACCGTAATATTTTGGAGATAGCTATTATAAAAGAAACCAAATTTAAGGCTTCAATTAATTAAAGTAAAGTCAAAAATGTAAATTAATGTAATAATTAAATGAAGTTGATGCAAGGGCGTGGACCAATATTAACCTTAGAGTTAATTAGTTTACGGTCGTTTGATGTATTCGCGGTTCCCTGCAATTTTCGACTTCTCCTCTTCCCCTGTCGTTGAGCCCGGCCCGACTTGCCATTAAAGCTGCCTGCTAGTAGCTGCTGGCTGTCGCCTGTGCTGTACAGTTAGTTTCGGCAAGCGGCAAGCGGCAAGCGGCAAGCGGCAAGCGGCAAGCGGCAAGCGGCAAGCGGCAAGCGGCAAGCGGCAAGGAACGAGCGGCGGGAGAAAACGAGAGAAGGCAGAGGCGGCTCAGGAATATTCTAATATGCAAGGCGAACGGCGGGTCCGAAAGCAATCAACTGCAACAACACAGCGAACGGGATTCGAACGGCAGCGGGCACGCTTTATGTGTGTCTCCTGCAGGAGCCAGCGACTCAAATGGCTCATACATAAGTCTAATTCTCGGCAAGCAGTGGTTATCTGCCTTGATGTCGTCTTGCCATAGTCCCTTCCTTACTCTTCTCCATCTCTCTCTTTGTGTGTGTGTGTATTATGTATGTCTCCGCCTTCCGCAGCATATAAGGATAATGCGGTTAAGTGGTGCATTGTGCTTCGACGTCTTTTGTAATCAACTCTCTTCCTTGTGCGAGAGCTCCATGCTTGATTTGCACCATCCTTTTATATTATTTTCTCGAATACCACGCATTTGCTCGATATTTTGCGCTCAATTACTGTAATCAGCCTTATTACGTTATAACTTTAATGCAATTCCGAAACGATACCTTATCTTATTGCACGCTTCCTTTTAAATGCAACTCTTGTGTACTGCTAGCTGCGCTTACTCTTGCTCCAGTTACCGCTGAGAGGCATCTCTCAAAAGAGCGTCTTTAGTTTTCCGTCTTTTTGTAGCGAATCGCTTTGCTAATCTACTTTATGTCGATGTATGTAATTTTCATCTGAACTTTCCTTGTTAACGTGCTTTATTTTTATTTATTTATTTTCAGAAAGAATATAGAGTGTTTTTATTTACATTTAATCTATTCCGGTTACAAAAAAACTGAAAATAATTATGGGTTGGCATTTAAAAATCAAAATTAAGGGTTATTTCCGGTTAAACCGGAAGCAGTATGATATTGAAATTTAAACCATTCAATTTATAATTGTGTCTTGTTAAAAATTTCTAATTATATTTAAATTTAGTTGGGAATTTAGGAAATTAAAGAAGTGAATCACTTTTCATTTTCACCCTGTATTATCATCGCTTTCTTTTTTCTGGGGCTTCTGTTATTTTACTGTAGAATAAAGCAATACTAATAAAAAACTGTTATAAAAAGGTATAAACCACATAAAATATGTTGTAAATCTATGAAAACTCAAGGAGTTGAAGATTATTTTTATATTAAAAATTGAGATGTGGAATCGCCGGGTTAATATTGAATTTATTCGATTTTTGTGTAATCCATTCACTAAATTAGCTAAAAAAAAACTCCTTATAATTTGCAATCTAAGCAATAAAAATATACAAGGTTCAAAAGTCTAAGTCTAAGAAAATCTGACATAATCAAATTCTTTTTGGCATAATAAATGCAAAAGAATTATCATTTTACAAAACTCTCTCAATAAAGGTGGCAATGTTTTTGGTATATTTTTTTTTTATTAAAGTTATTTTTTAAATTATTCATTAAGGCAGTTTTTAAGGAACTTAGTTAGTAACATTAATTATTAAGGGTAATTTTAATAATCTTCAATGTTTTAATGAGGAGTGGAGGATTTTTTTCGATCTGGTTTTAAGAAACTATGAATCATTTTTTACCAATGATAATTTTTACAAATTTTACCATTTTAATCAATTTTTTTGCTAAGTGCAATTTGGTCAAATATCTAGATAGATTTTTCCACAAATGAACCAAATCTAAACTATTCCAAAAAATTAAGCGATTTGAACATATTTCTGATTGTATCTTTTAATCCTTTTAACCAATAGTGGCATTTTTTTAACAGCTTCGAATTTTGACATTCTAAATTTTAAGGTATAAAAAAATAAATCATATAAAATATTTTGTAAATCTACGATTATTAAAACTCAAAGAGTTAAAAAGAAAATTTTAATATTGGAAATTATGGTGTGAAGGCGCCGGGTTATAATTGAATTGAATTTATTCATTTTTTGTGGAACCCAGTACGAAATAAAAAAACATCTAAACTATTTATAATTCACAAGAAAGAGCTATAAAAGCAATTAAAAATTAAAAAAAAAAAACAGGATTCAAAAGTCTTTATAAACCAGACCTAATCAAATTCTTTTCACCGTAATAAATACGGTTAATAAAAGAACGTTCATTTTATTTTAGCTCGTTGATTTTTATCTTCATTTACGTTCAATTTCGGTATTATTTTCTCGCCAAGCGATAAATCGAAAACTGCAAATTGAAAAAGCAGCGGTCCTCCGGGGAAATATTTCACCCCTCTTTTGTTGCGCGCCGCACACACACACTGACATAAATTTAAACATTCCTCTGCATCGTTTATACAGTTGTCGTAAAAAGACAACAGTCGCCATCTAATCAATCACTATCTGTGGCATAACCGTAAAAAAGCTCCCGGGGCTTCGAACAAAGTTAACTCGCCCTTCATTAATTCATTGCGAGTGCAGCTTTATCTTGCGAAAACGCTAAGTATATATTATTCACGCTATTATTGCCGCATTTACATTACAGATTACACTATTCTTTGAATTATTTAACTTTTTCTTCTTTTGAAAAATAAAATTTTCTAATTAAATTAAGCAGAAATGGAATTAAAAAATTGCAAATTAAAATCTGCTTTTCTGTTTCAAGTGTATTAACATGATTAGTTTATATCCAACACCGTCAACGACATTCCTTTGATGGTATAATTAACAGCTGGTCTAAAATATATTCATACAGCAGATACAGTACAGATAGATGTAGAATGCAGATAGACAAGTTGTGTGTATGTTTGTATTTGAAATTCGACACGAATGAATAAACGATGCCGGGTCTAATTGAGCGCCTCAATATACACTGTTATTTTGCTCCTTTAATCCATTAAATGTACTCGAAATGTAATTTACCTAATTGCCTGTCCTGTACGCTGCTGTTGCTGCTACTTCACCGGTGCATTATGCAACGAATTCGCAGATGCCGAGAAAATGTCTTTATATATGAAGTTACTGCGTGCATCGGTTCAATATTGATGTTTGCTTAAATTTCTTCTGCCGGAATGAGGGTGCAAAAACAGGAGCGAAAGCGAGGCAACGGCAAGCAACAAGCGACTGTTAAATATTTGGTCAACGGTTTTCAATTTACCAGAAAATTGTTTGCCGATTTTACCACCGTTGAGCAAATGTGCTGGAGATGTGTTTGTGTTTCGTTTAATATTAATAATTTCTTGTTGACAGTTCATTCTTTTTCTTTTTTATATGAAGTATAATCTATAAGTCCCATTTAGAAAATTCTTAAATTCTTATTTGATATTTATTCTTTATGTTATTTTATTATTTTAAGAAAATATTAGTATTCAGTGGAATCTATACTTTTGATTTCTCGTTTTAACATAAACTTTATTACACAGGATGATCTTGAAGTGATTAATTGATTGATATTTTGCAAAATTAGGAATTTTGAAAGAGGGCCAAAACTCTTTAAATTATAGTTTTTTTTTTTGGTATAATTATTTTGCTAAAGCTATTTTTTTTAAATTTTGTTAAATAGTTTTTCATAAATTAAGTAATATTAATTGATGATGTAAATTTTAATTATTTTCAATATTTTCAATCATCTTTTTACTATAATCTATCATTAAATTTTTAATATTTTCTTTATTTCTTTTGATGAGTTTAAGAAAACACTAAGTAATATTTTTTGCTATGTTAATTTTTAATACTTTTACCATTTTTATCAATTTGAATACAATTTTGTCAAATTTTTAGATACATTTTTAGTTAAATAAATCCAATCTTAACTATTATTCCCAGGGAATGTGTTTTTTTTAACTCTTTTTTCTGATTGTTTCTTTTAATCCTTTTAACTGAAAATGGAAACAATTCTATTAACAGCTTAACAGGATTTTGACATTCTAAATTTAAAGGTATAAACTACTATATAAAATAGTTTGTAAATCTATTAAAACTCAAGATGTTAATGAAAATTCTATTGAAATTTGAGATATGAAGGCGCCGTGTTTACGTTGAATTATTTGAATTTTTGCGAAATGTAGTCATTAAACTAGACAAAACATTGCAAGAAGTGGGTCTTTTCACAAAAAAAGCAAATCAAAGCAAATATTTCCAAAAATCAACCATTTTGAACTTATTCCTGATTGTTTTTTAAACCCTTTTACATTTTAACTAACAGTGAAATACTTCTTTTAACAGATAGGGATTTTAATATTCAAAATTTTGTTTCATTTTTAACGATTCCGCCAGCCATAGGTTTTTCTATTCTAAAGCTCCTTTGTAATCAATACCGTTTACTTTGTTAAATAAAATTATTTGAACTTTAAAATCAGCAGGACAGTAAAACAATCTTGGAAAACACAGACATTTAATGAGAAAAAGAAAACAACGAAAACAATTTATTTTTATTTTTATGGCAAAAATAATTATGATACTTCTGTATTATCCTGTATATTGATTATTGCCCGTAAAAAAATATTTCATTCCTTTTGAAGACGAAAAAAAAAAAACTCTTATGGGCCGTAAAATACAAAATACCATTACAGGGGACAAGAAAATCAATATTTTAGCAAAGAAATATTCGAAAGGATTCCCTATTATCAACATTACCTGGCGCGGGTCCGAATCAAATCAACTAAAGTGCCCATTATCATTTTACCAAAACTCGTCGTGACATCTGCTGTCAGCGATAAAGGGGTAGATGGATAACTTTGGGAAGCTCGTTTATAAAGCTCTCCTCGGCTCTTGTAATGGTCGCTCGCCCAGTACAAAAACAGATGAAACTAGAAAACGCATATCCCTAGTTCCACTTCCACTTCCACTCGGATCCTCGTCAAAGTCAATCTTTGCAATTACCGCAAATAAGCATAATGCACATGAAAAAGTACTTTGCACTGTAAAATCGGACGTGAACGGACATTAAGAAAGCGTCTCATTATAAAGCGCTATTAACACACAGCTTTTCGGCTAGTTTTCCAAGCTCTATACCATACATATAGTTTCCGGCTGATCTCTGGGGATGAATTAAAAGTCTAATACAAGCGAAGTGATAAAACACATTAATCCCCATGGTTTATGTGCACAAGCGATTCCTCTAATGGTCCCTATATGGTTTGCGAACGTGCCGACCAAAATACGAGCGGAGAGCGACGAAGGCGGCGGCAGCGGCGGCGGCACACTCGCCTATTCTATTCCGCACTGCTCGGAATCATCTTAGACGTTTCCACTTGCAAGCGCCAAAAGCTGGAGTTCCTGTTGCGGTTTCATTCTCTCGTCGGCATTGCGTAATCAAACGGATGCGTATTTTAAATTGAAGACACGGTTGACGTCTTCTCGACGGATGGGTTAGTGCGTTCTGGGCTTTCCTGCCTTGCCGCGAGAGGAATTAAATCCCTTCGCTTGCTTCTGTCTCTTCTCCAATCTTGTAATCTTGTACATAATATAAGTGTACGTTTCCTAGTTGTCTAACAAATGTGTAATTATGCAGAGCGCTGCTTATAATTAATTGACAATTTATTAAACCGGTTCTAATTATTTTTCGCTTTTCTTAAATACTTTGATGTTTATTATTTTTGTTTTGTTTTTTGTTACAAAAGATATTTTTTTAAATATTTATAATTAATTAGTTTGTAGAATTAAGTATCGAAACCGTGATACTTAAAAATAAAAAAATAAAAAGTAGTAAATGAAATAGATGCGAAGGCCCCCGGCTTCAATGGCATAATTGATTACGGATTTTTTGAACTGTTGCTATTATTGGGAAAATTATTTTAAATGGAATAATTCTTCTCTTTGTTATTGAATTTTACCAAAAATACTTTCAGCTTTTGATCATTTTAGGTTATACTGGAAATCGAAGTCTGCAATAATATTTTAAAAGAAAAAAATTAAATTAAGTTCCTTTTAAAAATTCGATTTTTATTTTTAACGAGGATTTTGTAAAATAGGGTTTATCTACTGTGTCTTATTTTCTTAAAATTTTTGCTCACTTCCTGATTTTTTTTTTTAAATTGGTGTCTTCAAAATATTAATTCATTTATTATTCTAATTCTACAGGGTATTAGAAAATTATTTTGTAAATATTACTTTTTTAAATCAAGTAAACTCATTTTTTTTCAAGCGGAACCCTTCATTTTTTGTGAAATGTTACGATTTGACATAAATAAGAGTTAAAAAAATGATTATATTTCAAGATATTCCTATTTCGACCAAAATAATCGAAAGTTAGCAATAATTGAAAAAATAAGTATAGTAATAATAAAAAAACATTTAAAAAATTCATTATTTTGACATTCTTTCAGGTCTTTTAATGCCAGAAGATGAAGATAGTTGATAAACAAAAAAAAAAGTTTGTGGTTCCATTAGAATAAATGAAATTATTTAATTAAAACTGTTTTTTCTTTAATTTTCTCGTCTATCCCACTCAATTTGCATAATAAATAACTAATGCAATGTAAGAATACATTTCTTGTTAATACTAAAGAATTATTTAATTAACTTTCTTTAGAAATGTAAAAAAATAATCTGAAGTGGACAATATCTTTAACAGTCATCTACGGATTGACATCTACGGATTAACTGAAAGTGACTGCATGTTGAAAATATTCAAGATATCTACGCATTTGAAAATTTTACAAAGAAAACGAAATATTTAATAAAATTTAATATCTCCACAAATAAAAAAATAATGACCCATAAAAAAATAAAACACCCTCTAATATAATGACATTATTTTTTCCAATAATAATTATTTCGGCAATAAACTGTCGGGAGCAGAAAAAAAAATGAAACCTTAATTTAAATAAGAATGAGTAAAAGAGAGAGTTTCAAGGGGGGAAAATCGCGGAATCGATAATACCGTTCCGAGCAAAATAGTACCATTAAACAAGCAATTTCGAGAGCTTTTACTGTAACTTCTATACATCGTCTACTATTATGGTGCTGATGCTGTACTAGGTCAATCATGCTCTGTATCCTTGTCGGCTTCGTCTTCTGTTTGGGATGCCTTCGCCCTCGGTTTCAACATTCTGATGATGTAGCAGAAAGCGGCTGCAAAATCAACCACTCTACACGTTTTTCTGCCATTATTATTATTACCGTTACGACGACGGGAGAAGAGCAGCAGCGCAGTAGCAATGCCACGTGCCTTTTGCATTTCGCGAATTATTTTCGTCTTTTGCCATCGCACTGCGAACGAACGGCAACGATTTCCCACGCACGATCGAATCTCTCATCTATTTACTATGGATTTTACTTGTTACGATGCTATTTTCACTTTGTGAAAACTTTATTTTAAATTCCCTCCAACTAAATCTTTTGTTTGTTTTTTTTCCTATGCTTATACCGGGTGATCGGTTGAAACCGTCCATTAAAATATTTCCTTCTTCTTTTTTCTTTTTCTTCTACTGCTAAGTGAGTTAAGAATTTGAAAATTTTAGTATTTAATTTTAGAGGGTGGTAATTTTTTCAAGATGGTGGCATTTTTGATAATACCGGATGTCGCTACCAACTTCAGTATTTTTAAAGGTTTTTTTTATTATCAATTTTATTTTTTAATAGGCCTTAAAATAAAAATAATTTTGACACTATTCTTATTTTTATATCTTAATAACTTTTTGATGTACTGATTTTTTATTGCCAAAATGGAAGAATTCAGTATCTTTCTTTGGTCATAACTTTTAATACAACATACCAATTTTATTCATTTTTGCTCAAATTATAGTGTAATAGTGCTGAAAACTATTGAAGTTGTTTAGTTTATAGAATAATATTTCCTATTATTAAAAAATACGTTTTACCTAAACTATAATTTAAAGTTATTGAAAATATCATTTTCCAAATAGAATTGTCTATTTTTTTAATTAATTTAATCGATAGAGAAGAAAAAAGATTGTAGAAGTTTTAATTAAGCGTAAATAATGAGAATCAATCTTTTATGAAAAAAATATGAAATTATTTAAAACCTATAAGGTTTTGGTATAAGATATTTAATTATAACTTTAATATTACTTTTTTCGTCTTTATTAATTTGAAAATTTTAAAAATGTACCATTTCAATTAAAAAAAAAAAAAGCTTATGGTAATTATTTATTTTTATTCTTAACAAATTATTTTAAATATTATATAGATTATTATTTCGTAAATTTAATAATTCTAATAGTTTTCGCTACAATGGCACCACCATCAAGGCAACAATTATTAAAATTGGTTTATTGTGTTGAAAGTTGCGACCTTAGAAAGATGTCTCAAAACTTTTCAATTTAGAACGAAAAAAAAAATTATATTTATGAATTTCTTGTGCTTTTATGCATAAAGCTATTGACCTTTTGATCTTTCTGCTAATGATTTCAATTAATATATTGAAGATGAAAATCTAAAAAAAAATTTTTTTTTTAGTGTCCAACTCGAATTATTTTATAAATTTAACTATTTAGTTTTCAATACTATAGCATTACAATTTGAACAAAAGTTCTAAATATTGATCCGTTGTTTTAAAAGTTGCGAGTTTAGAAAGATATCACAACATTTTTCCACTTTGCCAATAAAAAAATAATATCTTAAAAAGTTATTAAGAAACAAAAATTTAAATGTTATAGCCTATTCAAAAGTAAAATAAAAATATAGAGTGCCTTTTAAAATATTAAAACTGATAACGACTTCCGGTATAACCGGAAATACCACCATCTTGAAAAAGTTACCATCTTACTTCGAAGTAAAAAATGCGGATGACTTAATCATTCACCCTGTATAATGTATAAAGCACATATTTTAAGAGTGTTTATATTGCAATAATTTAATTATTTGTTTTTTGAAAAGAAATTCGGATTAAAGAACATAAAAGAGAAATATATAAAATTGCATATAGCAATAATACGAAGCGAAGAAAAGGAAACACAGGAGGGGTAAAAGCTTAAATGCTGCGCGATAAAGAGGACTTTCTTAACTGGTTGTATAAAATTCCGCGTAATTGCTCATTTTGGCGTTATTACTTTATTTTTATATTTTTGTTTTTTCGCCCCATTATTACATCCGTACGTAAACTGAGCATTTAGCTTTTATTCCTTGCTCTTTTGCCACCATTTAATTCTTCGCCTTTTTTATTGCACCTCTAAATAAGTGCGTCGCGTCGTCGTCCTTTTAATGAAGATTTCTCGAGAGATTTTCCTTGCAAGAAAACGCTTTAATTGTATACACTCCTTTCTGCTTCGCTCTTTTCTTTTCTTCCTTCTTTTCCTTTGCTTCATTCCTATTGCTTTCTCTTAAGACCCGAATTTACAAGTCACATTTGCTTCCTTTTTTATTGCTCGCCAGCAATGGAAACTTTATTATCATTTTTGAGGTTTTCCGTGTGGGATTAATTAATATTTGCAAAAGCCGCGGCTCCCATTGCTTGTTAAGCGCGAAATTAATTGGGACCCGAGAGTTTTATTGTAAACTTTGCAAGGAACAATAAAGTGGGTCACCTTAGGATTATCCTGCCCCAAAAGAAAAAAACTGTTACACTTTTTTTCCTTGCGAGACATCAATACATATTTAAAGGGAAACTTTCCAAAAGTTTCTTCGTCTTACAAAAAAAAAAAAAAAGAAAAAAATATGCCGCGGAAAAAAAATTCCCAGAGAAAAACTTAAAAATTCTTTCCGGGGGTCCTCCGGGAGAAGAACAGCGGTCTCAGTTTATTGCAAGGGTCTGCGTTTTTTCCCTTTCTGAGGGTCCACGTTGAAAAACGAGTTATTAATAGGGGCAATAAATAAGCTTTATAATCCTAATGTTTGTGCGCTGCTAAAAAGCAATAGAAAAAATTGCGGGGGAGGCGAAGAGTGGGCGACACATATAAAAAAAAAAAGTAAAAACAAACGTGGAGCTTTATAGGCTCGTGAACGCGCCTGTAGTGTGTAATTATGAAAGACAAATTGCCCATCAGCATCTGTACACAAAACTTCCCAATTGAGAGATGAAATATCGCAACGAGTTTGTCACTTGTTGTTTTGTTCGAAATTTGCCGCCGCCCCTGTGCGAAATTTTGCGTGCACCGACATCTCTCTGTTTGTGACTTTGTTGTGTGCGCGTACAGGAGTATAGTACGGTATGTGTGGTGTACAGAGCAGAAGGGCATTATTAAGTTACGCGTTATTGTTGAACTCTCTCGCTCTTCATTCGTCGCTTTGTTGATTCATATTCACTCTAATGTCGACTATGATAATGCGTTTTCACAAAGAAAAGCGGGCATGGAAAAGGCAGGTAGCGACGATAAAACTTGCCTACAGCACCGCCGCCGCCACTATACATTCTACATAATGTAATACGTGCCGTGATGGCGTTCACTTTTTTCCTCTTGCTCCATTTTTTCCACAGTTAACTTTCTGCCTCGATAGGGCTTAAATTTAATTTCAAGGCTTGATACTTTAGGAACTTTCTTGCACTTGATTTGCTCTCTTACGTATTTCCAAACTTAATCTTTACAAGAGTTTACCTATTTCCTTCTTTTGCTCATTCTTTTTTTTTCGGTTCTTTTTTGTGTAAATTTTTTTTTTATTTCAATTTTATTTATGTATTTTCTTAAAGCATTTTTGTTAAAAGGGCAAAGGGGGGCAATTTAACGCTCAATATATTTTCGTTTTTAAAAAATATTATTTGTCCTGGTTTCCAAATTATTAAAAAAATTAATATCATTTACACTGGTAAACAATATTTTAGTTAATTGTATGTGGTGTCTTCTGGGTCCTGAATTATCCAGCAAAAAGTGACAAAGATTTTATATTCTAAGCAAATTGTTTTTCATAGAATAAGCTTTGATAATTAATTTTAAGAAAACTATTTGAGATGGAAGAAAATTAATAATTGCTCCTAATAGATATTTTAAAATACTATCTAAATAATTTATCAAATTTTCCATAGCTTGATTCATTTTTGAGTCACAAAGAAAGTTTAAATTTTGTTAACCAGTATTATCAAAACGTAGTGATAATTTCTTCAAAGAGATATTCATAGCAAATCACTTAAAGATTGTTTTTAAAGACTTCTCTTAATATTTAAATTTGATATAGATCCTAAGGACTTTCCTTAATTTTAAAAAATAATTAAATTTTTAAATAGTATTAATAATACCCAAAAGAGATGTGATGTAAAAAAAAGTTAAAAACCGATGAGAATAGGATAACAAGTTTTGGTTTTTCATTAATGAAATTCATGTTATGGTACTTTAAAGTAATTAAATTTTGCGCGTCCATTATGCAATTTTATGATGAAAATTTTCTTTCATTTCCGTTGCATATTTTTAAGTACTTTTTTAATGTTGTAAATTGAAAATTGCATTACATTTAATCCAAAATGGTCGCTTAAGCGATTTTTTCAAAGCACCAATATAAGCAACTCTTTCTTTTTAAAATATTATTTTGGTTTTAATTACTACTCATATTTCATAAATTTAAAAAACTTATTTTGACTTATTACCTTTTTGGTAGCACATTATAGGATTTAAAAAAAAATTGTCTAAAAAAATTATGGCAATTTATAACAATACTTTCATTAATTTTTATTTTTAATATTTTCCATTAAATAAATAAATTAAAAAAGAAAATGCATTTTCATTTTATGTTTAGATATAATGAGGGAATTGGAAGTCTAAAATGAATATATTTATTTATCAATTAACTTTAAAGTACTGAGAAACAAAAAAAAGTTATTTAATTTAAAAATCGCTAGTTATTTCCAATTCCAACATACAATATTTCAATTTTTGTCTGTCAATATCAAATTTCGTTAATTTAAGTGTAAATTATTAGTGAAAAAAAAAAACGTTTCGGTTGCAAATTAAAAGATCTTTTAAAAACAAATCCAAAAAGATGATATCAATTTAAAATTATACTTCCATTCGCTTTCTATTTTTAAAAGTTTTCATAAGATAAATTAATTTAAAAAAAAAAGAAATTTCTTTAATGTTTTCAGCATTGGATTACTCGAATTCAAAAAAAAGTAATAAAAATATTATTCCAATTAAAAATCACTAGTCATTTCGAATTAAATATAAATATTTTTTTAAATAAAATCAAAAGAAGATTAAATCAATTAAAAACAAAACGTTCATTCGTTTTCTGTTTTTAATAGTTTTCAAATGATAAATTAATAAAAATCCGTCTTTTATGTTTTCTGGTTGGATTTCTAGAATTATATTTATTTGCAATTGAACTCTAGAATACAAAAAAAAAGTTATGAAAAATATAATTCCATTTAAAAATCACTAGTCATTTCCAATTAAATCCGAACCGGATAGCATACAATATTGCAATTTGTGTCTGTCAATCGTAACTTTCAATATTTTATTAAATATATAAATTACAATAAAAACGAATAAATAAAAACAATGATTTGTCATCGTTCTATATTTATTAATTAATTTCACTCGTATTTTGTATTTGTTTACTTTATGAAAACCAAAATACGGTGTCAGCAACAGTCGTTTACATACCGCTATTTTATTAAAAGTAGTTGACTGACCGGCGCCTTCACAATTGCATTTCAGTTATTGCTCCGTGTGTTTTTGATTTTATTGTTATTTACACAATCCATTAAATATTCGAATTCATTTGCTTATTATTGTTAATTAAAAAAAAAAATAGATTTTTTATTTGAAAATTAAAAATTGAAATTTCCTTTTTAAGTGAGAGCACTTCCGAAAGAGTAAATTTAAAAATTCGGACATCGGAAACCAATGGATGGAATATTTGAGTAACGCGATTAGTGTTGCAATATTTCTGCGTAAAATTGTCCTTTGGGCAGTAATTGCTGGACTGTTAGTGGTGAAATAATTTATTCGTGGACCCATTTGCATTCGGTCCACGGGTAATGAATTTTGGTTCTTCGCTCTTTTCCATTTCGTTTAACTGTTACGGGTTCATATATCTCTCTGCGGCTTGCGGTTTTTCAATTAAAATTTTCATAATGGGATTAACGAATTATGTCTTTTTACTACTTAATAATAGTTCGTTGTTTATACGTAATTTATTTTATTAAGATAAACATTTCGCATAGTCAATATAAATAAGATTAACCCAAATTTTAATTATGCAAAAGTCCAATTTCTCTATTTATTATAATTTTTAATGTTTCTAAATTATATTGAAATTTTTATTGCAAAGAGATAGCTTAATAGCTTAAAAGGGAGTATTTTTTTTAATATTCCAAACACAGTAGAAGCTATTTAGTAATTAATACAAAATATGTAAATGTGATTCCCCTGAATACATACAGTGTAGCTAGCATGTATAAAGAGATCTTCATTGAAACGCGTATGCAAGGGTCATTTGTCGTGAGCGTCAACGAATTCGAGCAGTGAGGCCCCCAAATGTAACTATGGCCGTCCCCAGTGATTAATCGGTGATAATTGAATTTGGCCAGACCTGAAATTGCTAATAACTATTACGACAATTAATCATCTTGCGCACGATTTCCTTCGCTTCTATAATTAATAGGCATAATTGAATCTTGAGTGTTTCGAATTTAAATATTAGGTACTAGCTGTTTTGCCCGTTAAACACATTGCAAAATTTAAATCGAACTCTGAAATGCTAAAATTTTTGGTAAATTTTACAATTTTGAGTTTGATTTTAAATAAAAATTGTAAATATTTAGTTTTCTTTAACATTTTTAGTTTTAAATTTCAAACGAAGATTTAGAGTGAAAAATATTTTTTCAATTATTTCAAAATGTATTATTTTTTTGATATAAAAACTATATGGTAAGGAATATTTGATTTAATTAATAAAAAATAAAAAAATGCTCTTCATGCAATTTAGTTAAATTAAAAAAAAAAAAGAAAAAAATTTATATTCATAATAAATAAAGAAAATTATTATTAAATGAAATTAATAAAATAAATAAATAAGATAATACAAGTATATTAATAAATTAAAATCAATAATTGGATATTACCGAAAAAAAAAGGTATGTAACACTATAATTAGATATGAAGGCGCAGGCATTAATTTCTTTGAGGATCTGTAAATATTAATCTACTTCGGTTTAAGTGATTAATTCGTTATTCAATAAAATGTTGACTTTTCCTTTATAAAAATATTGTTAAAGTGAGGGGGAAATTTAAAATTTATATGTGAAAACTACCTAAAAACAAAGCAAACCCAGTGACAACGGAAAGTCGATCACTCCATTAATTTCCTTGTTTTCAACGTTTTTAATAATTCTACTGCTTTTATTTGCTATTAAAGCATTAATTATTATAAATATTTTAAAACATATTATTTTACAATTTTTAGAAATTATAACTTCTTCGTTAGTAAAATTGAGTTCGCTGAGTAAAAAGTACCATAAAATTTAATTTATTAATTTCATTTTTCTAAAACTACAAAAGAAGATGTTACAAGAAGGAAAATAACTAAATCTTAAAAACATTGATAATCTAAATTGAATTAAAATAATTAAATAGAATTTAACTGAAATAAATAATTTGAAATTATTGGAAAACAAGACGTGAAGATGTGAAGGCGCCGGACAGATATTGAATTTTTTACTAGTTTCATAAATATTTATCTATTTCACTATTAATATTTAATTAATTAATTAATCTGACCTGTGCTCAGATCATCTCTCACTAGAAATAAGCCTACTTATGGATGCCATACCCACAACCCCACCTCTAACCAGAATTAATTTAAATTTAACAAACGTGGACAAGGTCAAAA